>CBVK0100099882.1:155-22412 GCA_900067695.1 Picea abies
GCATCTTCAACTGGATGGCCCTTCCATTTGACCAAATATTCAAAGTATTCTTTCCACCTGGTCTTTTTGCTCACTCTTTTGTCCAGTGTGCACTCCATCTGCGGTTTTTCTGCAACTGGCATCTGCTTTGTCCACTGGATCATTGGTTGCTCATCTCCTGTCCTTGCTTCCTCAGCTTTATATGGGTACAAATCTGAGATATTGAATATTGGAGAAATTCTGATCCCATCGGGTAATTCAATCTCATAAGCATTCGCCTCAAATTTCTTCAAGACCTTACATGGTCCAATTTTCTTCATCTTCAGTTTGTTATATGTCCCTCTTGGGAACCTTTCCTTTCTCAAATGTGCCAGAATCAAATCACCAACCTCAAACTGAAGTTGTCTCCTATGTTGGTTTGCTCTTCATTTATATTCCTGGCTTGAATTCTGCAGTCGCTCCTTCACTTGGCTGTGAAGTTCCTTCATCGCCTCTGTGAAATATTCTGCACTAGCGCTCCTAGTCGCAGTCTGTTCTGAATTTCTCAGTTCAGAAATTCCTCTCGGTTGTATGCCATAGACAATATGAAATGGACTATGCCCTGTTCTTCTGTTAACTGAGTCATTATAAGCAAATTCTGCCTGTGGTAATATATTGTCCCACTGGCTGTGGTGTTCTGTCACCAAGCTCCTCAGCAAGTCTCCCAGACTTATGTTCACCACTTCGGTCTGTCCATCTGTCTGAGGATGATAATCCAAACTAAAAGACAAGTTAGTTCCCAACTTCTTCCATAAGGTCCTCCAAAAGTTCCCTATGAACTTAGTATCTCGATCCGAAACTATGCTCCTTGGCAAGCCATGAAGTCGAATGACTTCTTTGAAAAACAGGTTCGCAATGTGAGTTGTGTCACTGGTCTTCTGACATGGAATGAAGTGTGCCATCTTGGAAAATATATCCACCACCACAAAGATTGAATCAAATCCTCTTTGTGTTCTTGGCAACCCCAATATCAAATCCATGTTGATTGCATCCCACGGCCTCTCAGGTATTGTCAATGGTTGATAAAACCCTGCATTCTATTTCCTTCCCTTCGAATGCTGGCAAATTCTGCATCTATCCACGAACCTCTTGATGTATGCTCACATTCCTAGCCAAAAATATGACTCATTCAACTTTGTGAACATCTTTTTGTGACCAAAGTGCCTTGCTAATCCTTCATTGTGTTTCTCCTTCAGCAAATTCTCCCTCATGGAGCATTTCAGAATACACAGTTGGTTACCCTTAAACAGTAATCCTTCCTAGATCATGTATTCTATCCATTGGCTTCTATCTCTGACAATTGGATTCTCAGCTGCTTCGTACACCTCCTTAAAATCCTAATCATCTGCGTACATGTTCCTAAGATCATCAAAACCCAACGTTTTGACTCTGAACTCCTGCAATAGTAAACACTTCCTACTCAAAGCATCAACAACTTTGTTAGCAGTACCAGAAATATGTTTAATCACAAAAGTGAATTTTTTCATGTATTCCACCCATTTGACATGTCTCTGATTCAATTTTTCCTGTTGAGTCACAAACTGCAATGCATGATTGTCACTGTATAAGACAAATTCTTTCGGGATCAAGTAATGCCTCCATTTTTTCAATGCCTAGATGATAGCATAAAACTCTTTATCATAAGTGGAGTATTTCACTTTCTCTTCATTCAGCTTCTCACTAAAGTATGCTATTGGCCTGTCTTCTTGACTCAAGACTGCCCCTATTGCAAATCCACTGGCATCGCATTTCACTTGAAATGTCTTTCAGAAATCCGGCAACACCAGAACTGGTTGTTCTGTAATCTTCCTCTTCAACAAATTAAAACTCTTTTCAGCCTCTTCCATCCAGTGAAAAGACTTGTGTCTTTTCTTCACTGTATCCATCATCGGTGTACTAATTCCACTAAAATTTCAGATGAACTTTCGGTAGAAACTAGCCAATCCATGAAAACTTCTCACCTCAAAGATATTCTTCAGTGATGGCCAATTCTTGATTACCTCCACCTTATCTGGATCCATCCTCAACTCATCTACAGAAATAACAAATCCCAAGTAAATGAGCTCTGTCTTCATGAATGAGGATTTCTTCATGTTTATCAATAGCTTCTCCTGCTGTAATTTATGCATCATTGTAGCCAAATGCTTCAAATGCTCTACCACTGTTTTAGTGAAAATCAGTATGTCATCTAAATACACAATGACAAATTTTCCGATGAACTCCCTCAAGACTTCGTTCATCAACCTCATGAAGGTACTCAATTCATTTGTTAAGACAAATGGCATAACAAGCCATTCATACAACCCTTCGTTGGTTTTGAATATTGTCTTCCATTCATCACCTTCTCTCATGCGGATTTGATGATAACCACTTTTCAAATCAATATTTGAAAAGTACTTTGTTCCACTCAAACAATCCATCAGATCATCCATCCTCGGTAATGGAAATCTATACCTGATGGTTATCTTGTTGATCACCCTAGAGTCAGTACACATCCTCCAGCCTCCATCTTTCTTCAGACTGAGTACTTTTGGAACAGCACATGGACTCAAGCTTTCCCTGACCAATCCTTTGTCCAACAACTCCTAGACTTGTATTTTGACCTCTTCATTCTCTTGCGGCATCAATCTATATGTGGCTTTGTTCAGTAAACTGGCTCCTGGTATGAGATCAATATGATGACTCACACTTCTGATCAGTGGCAACGAACGAGGTAATTCGTCCACTACTATGTCAGCGAACTCTTCCAGTAGTTCCTAAAATTCTTTTGGTAAATCATCCACCCTTGTGCTGGTCAAAACAATCTTCGGTTTTCTGACCACAATGAACTGTGGATCCTCCTTCTTCTTGACCTCTGTAAGAAGTTCCTTCCCACTCATGAGAAGTACAGTGTTGCTTACCTCTGGTTTCACCTCCTTATCCTTAATCGGAAGCAACATGTGAGTTCTCCCATTCTTCTCTAGGGTGTATGTGTTCATTCTCCCATCATGAATCACATTCTTGTCATATTGCCATGGTCTACCCAGCAATAGATGATAAACATCCATAGGGATAAAATCACATAATATCTTATCATTATATCCTCCTATCTTAAATTCAACTAAACACTATTTAGTGATAGTTACTTGATTTCCTTTTTCCAGCCACGAAATTATGTAGGGGCTTGGATGATCGATCATCTCCAGCTCCATCTTTTCTACCATCTCTATAGAAACAAGATTATATGTGCTACCACTGTCCACAATGACCTTGCATACTCTGTCCTTGGTCTTGCAAGCAGTCCGGAAAAGTCTAGTTCTTTGGACTGAACTCTCCACCTCCTTCTCTGGTGTCAAAAGAACTTTTTGCATCATCAGCGATCTTCCACCCTCAGCATCTTCTGCCTCAACATCTCGCCTTTGTGCTTTGGCGATGTGAATTTATCCACTCTCTTTCTTTTTATCTGGACACTCATAAGACTTGTGCCCATTCTTTCCACATGTGAAGCATGTTATTACTCCACCTCTTCCTCTTCCTCTACCTCTAGTATGAGAAAAAGTATTGTTATCATCATAATCTCCTCTCTGCTCAGTATGTTGTCCTCTCTGTTCAGCATATTTCCCTCGCTGTGAACTTCGACCTCTCTCAGTTTGAGTCTGAGGTTTCTTCCAATCCTCCTTGGGCTTCTAATATTTATCCTGGGCAACTGATTTTCCTCTGGGATGACTTCTGCCTCGGTCTCTCTGACCCTGCTTTCGGCTCAGCTTCTCTTCCGCTTTCAGAGCCATCTGATAATCATCTTCCACCATTCAGATGGTTACCATGCTCATCTCATCTTGGATGTCATATCTCAGGCCATTCATGTATCTGGTAACTTTTTCATCATTGCTTTCCTGAAGACCTGCTCTGATGTTTAGCTTGTAGAATTCTTCAGTGTATTCTTTCACTGTCATTAGCTTCTGTCTCAGGTTCTGCATCCTTCTGAATAGAGTAATTTGGTAATCTCTAGGGATGAATTTCGCCTTCATCTTCACGATCATTCTGTCCCAGCTCTTGATCTTTTGCTTGCCCTTGCAGCATCTGTCAACTTGTAGTTCATCCCACCACAATGTTGCATGTCCCTTTAACCTTGTGACATCATGCTTGACCTTCTTTTCCTCTTCGACATATTCATAGTCAAAGTATGTGTCTAGAGCTCTAATCCAATCTAGAAGCTCCTTTGCATCCAAGTTTCCCTCATAAACTGGAATGTCCATTTTCGCTCTTGCACCCATTCTTGCAATAGCTCTGATCAAACGTTTGTTTGCTGCATCTTCGGCTGCAACTTCTTCTTCATGTTCAGCCTCAATTTCACTCTCAGAATCACTAAGATCCATAGCACTGACTATACACCTTTGTGTTGTCTCCATGTCTTCGATTCTAGCTCGTAGATCATGCATCTCTCTCTCCATGGCTGGATCAGTCATCTGCCTACATCTTCTTCTCGGCATTTCCCTCTCCTCTGGTGGATCGGGTGTTTGCCTATCCCTTCTTCTTGGCAGCATGGTGAATTCTCTTTTTCTCTGCTACAGAAAGCAAAGAACCTTTCTGTGCTCTAATACCAAAATGATGTCGACGCCCGCAACCCTCAACTCACAAGTCGGAAGGTCCACGTCAACACAAGATCTTTCCTTTACCACTAGCCTGAAGAAATCTAAAGCGGCTCTTCTATTTCCCTATCAGAAAATATGCACCCACAGCAAACTCTCATGGGATCCCCTCTTTTCACTTAGGAGATCAGACTTTGCACTTTTGCGAATCCGTTGGTCAAGAGCCTTGGTTCCAATCTCTGAAACCTAAAAATAGTCAACGTTGACCCTTCCTCTTTCTCTTTTAGACTTTTCCCTATCACGATTTTGGCGGCCACTGTTATTGAATAAATCCGTAAGTGTGGACACAAACCGATCTCCCTAGATCCACCTGGATCTAGAACAAAGCAAGACAGAATGATACTCTTTCCCTAGATTTTAACTATTGAATATACTAGAAGATACGATCAAAGAACATACCTTATGATCGCTTCCTTTGGTATTTGTTGATCCTACTTCACTCCAGTGCTCTCATACAGTCAAGATCAAAACAATACAAACCAACCGAAGTGAAGAAAGTATAATCTATTCAACAATCAATCTATGTATATGATCAAGGAGTTATACAATAAAGTGAAACTAACTTTATGGGAAAGAGACACATTACTGTATCATATTGATGGAAAGTAAAGGTTACAACATGAGCCTTGATGTTGCAAACTTCCTTTCAATGGCCCTTAGCTCTGACACACACACTTGCTCACTTGCATGAAGAATATCAACCACTTTTGATAAACTAGCTGGAGTTCTCTAGCTGCTGTAGCTTCAGTCCTTCATACAGTCTTTCACTAATTCTCCAATAAATCTCTTGCTTGTTTGATTCTAACCTTTTCCATGAGAATCCCCTCAATATATAGGAGAGAATGAATTAGTTACTTAGATAAGAATGATCCCAAAATATTAGGAAATCTAGTACTTAGATAACCATTCGAATGCCATCTCATCCTTCTAGAAGATTCCCTTCTAGAAGCTTCGAGAATTCATCTTTTTCCCTTCTTTAGAAAGTGTTTTCACCCTAGTATTTAGACACAGTGTAAACTTCTCGCACCCTGTCTTAATGCAGCCTGTGAGAATCATGCATTCTCGCAGGCAAATGTATTGGCAGCCTGCGAACCTTCCTTAAAAATGTGATTTCTAGAAAGAGATTAAAGTAACTTTTCTCAGGAGAAAGTTATAATGAAGATCCTGAGTACACCATTATCAATACATCATCATGATGACCAAAATTATGGGTAACAGAATGCCCCCCGAAGTATGAGGTTGGAACTAGTGACAACCGATAGACTTTGTAAGCTGCATGTGTGTGTCGAGAACTAGGAGCACATCTAATCGGAAACCTGCAAACATCCAAGCATATGCAGAATATCATATATACCAATTCTGAGGTGGGTATTCCCATACTCAGATCATAGACTGA
Organism: Picea abies; assembly: GCA_900067695.1. NCBI lineage: Eukaryota > Viridiplantae > Streptophyta > Pinopsida > Pinales > Pinaceae > Picea > Picea abies. The sequence continues at coordinate 6,198 of CBVK0100099882.1, forward strand.
TGACATCATAGACATGGGTCATGGCCACCAATCATACATTGTGGATCCATGCTGTCAAAATAGAGCATAGCCACCTGAATACACTGTGTATCTATGCGAGAAATTTCAAATCAAGACGACATAGCCACGACACATACACAATGGATCTATGTGTCGCAAATTATACATACTCCATCGCAACCTGGATCACAAAGATAATATCCAGGGTCTTCAATCTTGTCGCCCAAAGTACGAATCTAACCATGTGATTACATGTGTTGAAGTCGAACATGATAGAAACCACTTGATTACCAGTCATTGATGAAACCGTTAACAAGTGCGAGGGAAATCACCATTGATGTCAATGACTCCCAAGGTACTATAGTACAATCCATCGACTATAAATAAATGAGTTGATGTCAAACATCTAATGGAATCTTTCGATCAGGGGTCAATGATGTAAACCCACTGTCGAAAGTGAGGAAACTTGCCATTGAGGCATGCAAGCTCCAAGGTACTAAATAATTTCTAAGTCTTGATTCTGGATAATGAGTTGAATTCGACGGAACAAAACTCGTCACAGGAGGGCCTTAATGTATCCCCCATCAATGAAATGAAATGAATAACAGAGTTTGAAGGTGAAACAGAACATGTGGCAATTGGACTGGACACAGGGAAGGCCGACACGGAGAGAATGGATAACTGCAGATGGCCGACTCAATATAGGTTTCAGATGGACTTCTCTTGAACATATGAATGACACGACCAATGATTTGGCAGCATTGACTCAAAGACGACACATGGAATGACCTTATAATAAATCGAAAGAGAGACAAATGGATTTCCCAAACCGGCTTCAAATGATGAATAGGGGTTGTCATGTTCAAGAGTGACACTTACTGCCAAGCAATATGAAGATGAAATATATCCCTTTCCCAAATTTTCCCCCACCATTTCTGGCAAGTACCTCTTTATTTTTACGCAAGCTTGAAGAGGATCACATATGCTTGTTGATATAATATCATCCTTTGGATGAGTCCCTCGGAGTATGTTCAATGAACCCTAAGAAGGAGTGGTTCGGTCCCATCACGGGTCTGTCAATGTTTGNNNTTGTTTAACGAGTCCAGAGATAGTAAACTCGAAGGTTTTTCAAGATTATATATTTTGGAAAAACTCTTAAAAGAGAACTCTCTCAGTTCTTTTTTTGTAAAATAGTCTGGATGAGACCGAAAAAGAGAGAAATTATCGCTCACTAGACGCATACTTCAAATACTTTATCGAGTGTGAAAATAGCAACGTCGCTCGGCGATCTTTTCATGTTTAGAGAGTCTGAAAAGAGCTTAAAGAGAACTCCAGGGGGGTTCCTTTTTCGTATAACCTCGGTGAGCCCGAAAAAGTGATAACACTGTGCTCGATCACGTTCTTATGTTTTTCGCAAGCGCAAGAACGGATAAAAACGATGCTCGAGGTTTTATGTAAAAACCATAAAAAACAATCAAAATCACACCATAACGGAGAAAAATATGTCCATACCCTTATATGTAATTATCAATGTCAACACACCTACAAGTCATTACACTCATCTTGATATTAGGAATTAGGTTTAATCAATAAATAAGCATAAAAACCCAAAATGACATAGTAAAAAGTAAAATAATGAGTAAATAAATGTTTTTACCATATCATTTCACATTTCCACTATTGAGTTCCAAAACCCCCTTTTTACCCTTCGAATTCGGCGTCGATTTTCGGGAGCTACAAGAGATCATTTGACGAGTCGTCTGCAGCATTAAGGTAAGCCACTCATTCTTGACATTTTCATGGTTTAAATTTTGAATTTCATTGGTTGATTTTTTAGTTTCAAGTTATTTTTTGAACTCTACATGCGCATTGGCATTCTCGCAGGAAGCCCATACGGGGCCTGCGAGAATGATGCATTCTCGCAGGTGAGCCTTGAGCCACCTGCGAGGTGTTCGCACTGTGTAAATGAGTCACCTAAGAGAACCGCAGAACTCAAAAAATTTTAAAATATTTAGTCAATGAAAAAGATTCAGATCATGAATAAAATAATTAATCCTCCTTGTATGTTCCTTGTGAAAATAAATAGCCATAAACATGGTGCTTGAGTGGTGTGAATGAGAACATGAGGAGGATAATGCAAATGCCGAGAATCATCCTCCCACCATAGCTACATTGAGAGATTGTGGGCTCTTAAAATACTTTCGCATCCCAGGCATGAGGGCCCAAGTCAGACTACTGGAATATCTAGTCCGTATGTGGGACCCAAATCAATAGGTTTTCAATGTAGGAGCTCACACATTGTCCATAGACATTGAGGACATATATTTATTGACTGGATTATCCAGGCACGGGTATTATGTTAGCCTGACCGGTAGTAGAGGCAGTGGATTAAAAATGAGCAAGTACTGCAATCAATACTGTGTACCTGAGGCCGAGAGGAAAAAGGGAAAAGTTTCTATCTGGGGGGTACAAGACTTGACCCTCCACACTATCCTCTTTACTATAGCTTGGATGGCAGGGAGTTATGCTCCTCATATGGCATTACAGAGCTACTTTTAGTACGCCATCGAGTGTACTGAGCCCCGAGTATTCAACTGGGCAGATGCTGTGCTTTGTAGTATCAAAAGGCAATTAATCAAATGTGGCGGGGTGAATTGAAACAATTTGGTTATGGATCTTTGTTAGTGTCCTTCTTCCTCGAGAGGGTCCCTGTATTTAGACTATAGGTTGAGTGGGATTTCCCGGGTCCTAGGGATCCAAGAATGTTGTGATGGTGTCGTCTCATGGCCCGGCACGTAGCAGGACCAATCGTCAAGTACGACGATATTTTCTTTGACTGGCTTCAAAACTAGATGTTGATGGTCGATGACTACGCTTATGTCGGGTTGGATTTTCGAGGAGATCCATATTTAGCACTACCTGAGGACGCTCAGTGGGGAGACCTCGGTAAGAAGTACACACATTTTCTCTTTTTTAAATGTTTTTTAATTTTGTATTATATTCAAATGTTTTTGTTTGTTTTATATATTTATCCAAAGAATAACACAAAATGTTTGTTCATAACACAGACGTTGGACCGTATAGACCTCCTGGCACTTCTCCTATCCAGCAACAAGGAGAGGTAGCAGCAGTAGCACCACAGTATGCCGAAGATTATCAGGTGGTGGAACAAAATTTAGAGGGCCTAATAGCAGACATTCCAGATATGACTCTGGAAGAGGTTCCACGATGCGATCAGCGTCACACTGTAGGGGTATCAGCAGCTATGGGTCGACTTCTCTGTAGGGTTGCTAGGGAAGTCATGTGTTACCATGAACGTCATCCGTGATGTCACTTTGTAGAAGCTATGAGATTTAGATTTTGATATTTTGGTCTTCAGACAAACTTTTTGTCAAAAACAAACTCTTTTGATCGTTATATATACAGATAGCTTCTACCGGTTTACTTTATAATGTGTGAATTTTAATGTGTTTGATTTATAAATGGTTCAAATGTCTCTCCAATACATAATTAGCCAATGAATTTGTTAATGCATTAAGACATCTAGAAATATGTTGATATTCAATGTGATCAAAATATCGTTCCAAGAGATGAATTCGCAAATACACCCGTAACAAAGTAGGACTTTGAATAGAGTAGATATTACTTAGCTGTAGTACTACAAGCTGCAAGTCAAGTCACACAACCAAATGACGAATTCCGAGTGAGATAGCATAAACCAATAATTCAATAACGGCGCTATACTCTGCGATGTTGTTGGTTGCTTGGCCAAGACATACACCTCGTAAAGATATAAGTTCGTTTGTTGGGGCATAGATTGCCCATGCAGCGGAAACTAGGTTCTGAGCACTACAGCTAGCACCATCAGCGAAGCCAATATAGGGTAGCGAAGACTCTGACATTTGGCAATCAAACACAATGTCACATAAGGGAAGAGACCAGATAACATCAAAAGCAAAATAAAGTAACACACACAAAGTATGATACATAAAATACAAGTACTTGTGCACAAATGACTTATGCATAGTACTTCTTCAAGTACAACCCATTCCTAGGTTCACTCAAAGGGATACCATCGTAATCAACCAGCTCATACGCTCCTTTTTCCAAAACTCGGTGAACAATATAAGGACCTCGCCACATTGGTTCGAATTTCCCAGCTCCTAAGACATCTCGATCCTGTTCATAGAGAAGAACAAGATCACCTTCAGAGAAAACACGAGGCTTGACATGCTTGTCATACTGTGCCTTGACACGTTTCTTCTGGGCTTCTATTACTAGAGTGGCATCACATCAAGTTTCATCTAATCGCATCAGATACAATAGACATTCTTCTTCAGCAGAAGTATTGGGTAAGAGTTCGACAGCTAGCTTCAGAGAGGGTATCTCACATTCTATAGGAAGAATGGCTTCCACACCATAGACTAATTGAAAGAGTGTAAACCCAGTAGCGGATTTGACAGATGTCCGATATGCCCATAATGTCGAAAACAACATTGTGTGCCAACTTGTTTTATGAATTCCTATCATCCGTCGAAGCATAGTTATAAGAACTTTGTTGATTGCTTTGACCTAGCCATTATCTTGTGGATAATAGGGTGTTGAGTTATCATGACGAAGACTCAACTTTTTCGTAAGTTCAGACATCATAAAATTCCTAAAATGACTACTGTGATCAGTAACGATAGCTTGGGGAACACAAAAATGAGCTATGACATGGTTGAAAAGAAAAAACGTTGCAGTCTTTCCAGTATTATCGAATGTTGGCATCGCCTCGGCCCATTTTCTAAAGTAATCAACAGCTACAATGATGTAACCATGCCCCCCGGCCGAGTGAGGGTGACATGTCATGAAATCAATGCCCCATTTTGCAAAAGGACCAACTGAGACCACAAGATGAAGAGGAGCAGGATTTGACCGAATTTTGTGATTGTAGGTCTGGCAGGCATGGCACTTTTGAACGGCAGTAATGCCGTCATTGAATAAGGAAGGCCAAAAATATCCTGCATGTAAGATCTTCTGGGCAATAGCATACCCAGACATATGACCACCACATGCTCTGGAATGGCAGTCATTCAGAGCTTTCTCGGCTTCGTCAAAAGTCAGACATCATCAAAAAACAGAGTCAATTCCCCGACGGTAAAGAGTATCCCTGAGGATAATGTATTAACGAGATTGATAACGAATGCGACGTCCTTCAGTACTAGACAAAGCAGGCCAGAAAGTCTAGGTTTGGAGATATATAATGATATCCCCATACCAAATATCGTCAGAGATGATAAGGAAAAGAGATTCATCAGGCAATGAATCTACTACTACATTTTCCATGGTAGAGTGAGGAAAATCGCATATTAACTCAGCAAAAACTAAGGATTTCTTAGACGTGGCACGATAGAATTCCAAGTCAAACTCCTGGAGTATGACAATCCATTTGGAGTACTTGCCCCCTAGCAATTGACGTGTCAAAATGTGTTGCATAGGGTTGCAATGAGAAATCACTATAGTTTTCCTTGAGAGAATATAATGCCAAAAGCATTGAACAGCTTGAACGGCAGCCAAAGCCAATTTTTCAACATGTTGATACTTGATTTCAATTGATGTGAGACTTCGACTCAAGTAATAAATAACATGTTCATCGTGTGCATCATCTTCTTGAACAAGAACCATGCCAATGGTATACTCGAAGGCAGCAAGATAAAGAAAATAATCACAACTATAATCAGAAGGAAATAGAAGCAGAGCTCGCATGAGGGACAACTTCAAAGCCTCAAAATCATTGTTGGCCATGGTATCCCAGACGAACTCTGAATCTTTCTTTAGTAGCCTCATAAAACCACGAGTAATATCGGTGTAATTAGGGATGAAACGACGAAGAAAGTTTGCTTTCCCCTACAAACTTTGCTTCAACCTTAAGAGGATCTACCCAGATCCCTTCACATGAAATGATGAAACCTAGAAGACGGCCGGATTCTACGCAAAAAACGCATTTATGAGGATTTAAATGAATACAATAGAACCAACAACGAACGAAAATGGCTCGGAGATGAGTGAGGTGATCGACTTGGCGTAAAGAATGAGATGGTAAATCGTCCAAATAAGGTTGAACGATATGCTTTATATCATGAAAAGCATAAGACATAGCACGTTGAAATGTCACGCCAGCATTCTTAAGACCGAAGGGAAGTTTCCTATAGGAAAAAGTACCCCAAGGACAAATAAAAGCGGTTTTATGTTGGTCCTCAGGAGCGATGTTAATTTGATTATAGCTGGAGAAACATCCATGAGAGAGAAGATTTCACTTCCGGCATAGTCATCGACAATCTGGTCGACAAAAGGAGTTGGAAAGTTGTCTTTTGGACAGGCTTTGTTAATATCCTGATAATCAGCACATACACGAATACTACCACCTTTCTTATCAATCGGTACAGAGTTAGAAACCCATTCTGTCAGAGCCACAGGATAAATAAAACCATCTTTGAGAAGTTTTTCAACCTCGAGCTTGATAGTCGTTGCTTTACGTGGGTGGACTGGACGAAGGCGCTGCCGGACTGGTTTAGCTCCGGGGTATTTCTTTCTCTCATGCACAACAATGGTAGGGTCGATACCCGGCATCTCTTCGTAGCTCCAGGCGAATATGTCACGAAATTCTTTAAACAAGGATGTATAGGTGACTATTTCATCGGGAGAACACGAAGTGCCAATGTGAACATTTTCAACTATCCCAGGTTTAACCGATATGTCAATGGGAATCGTGGGAGATATATTACTGAGGTTCCCTTCGGGAAACACATCATGTGTAGATCCAGGAATGGTCGATATGACAACAACGATCGACAGAGTCGAAATCCGTTTGTAGTTCTTGAGAGTGTGTTGTTCCAGAAAGAGTATGGAACGATGATGCCCATCATCCCAAGGGGTGTCCTCCATGATGGACATGATCATCTCATCAGTGGGAAAAATGACATGGAAAGGATCGGGAGACAACTCATCAAGAGAGGGTGGAGAAGGTGTTGTCGATTGAATGGCGTGATAAGCAGACTCAACCGAACTTAACGGCATGACATCGCCAAAACGAGTGTGATCTCCAGGGTCAGGGACTATCCAAGGGTCAGAAGACACGGGAAGTTCATGAGGTACGGCGGAGATCATGTTGATAGAAGCAACTGACGGGCGTGGAACATCGGGCGGTGGAATGGGGAAAGTACCCATCAACGAAGAGTCCTTTAAAAAGCCTACACCGACATTCTCATAACCCGGCGGGGTTTTAGCTATAAACGGCACATTGCCAGTACGGGTATCGGAATTAAAAAAGGCAAGTTGGTCAACCGTAACAACCTTTCCTTGATGAGGAAAACGTACTACACAAAAAAGTGTTGACACAACAGCGCGCATGGAATCTATCTAGCTACGACCAAGTAGAAGATTATAATCTAGGGGAGCATCGAAAACTTCCACTTCAACTTGGACTGTCTTACCTTCTAGAGTAACAGGCAACGATGGAAGAACACCATAAGGCTTAAAACTAGAGCCATTGAAGGCTTTCAAAGTATTTTTTGATTCATTTAAGAGAGGAGAGCCAATGGCTTTCCAACAAGCAAAAGACATTACACACGTAGAGGCACCCTCATCGATAACAGTTCGACAAATGTTCTTGTCAGAGACAACAACTTGTATCTGGAATGCAAGCTGAGGGGGTAACCATGGAATATGATCTTCCAAGTCAAAGACTATTAAATTCGTATCTGTTGGGTCAATTCCACCTATAGCTTTCAACAGAGCCCTCCATTGTGCAGGACAAGACTGAAGGACTTCAAGGGCAGACATCGTTGAAGGTGCTTGGGCCAGATCTTTGACAATGCTATAGTTCTGGGCCGCACGAGCATGAGGATTGAAAGTTGATTTCCTAACAACGCCTTTCAGGGGTGGTTGTAGAAATGTATCAAGGCTCGATCATTCGAGATGAAGAGGACCGTTCGTAGGTGGAGTCGGTGGAGAGGGTTGTACCAAAGCAGGAGGTAAATCGTCAACCTTCTCCTTAGATGGAGTATAATATTTGGCTCTAGTCGTGAGTGCAACATTGTTTGTCTTAGTATCACTGGTACACATCAAAACATATGATGTCGTAGAAGTAGATGGTTGGTCATGGATTACCAACTGAGCCTATTGTTGAGACGGGAAGGGTTGGGACAATACTGTCGGTGTAGATGGTTTCGGCGTTCCTTGAAGGAACTTAGTAACCTCGACACGTCGTGGACAATCCTTCATGTAGTGATCATCACCACAGATAAGGCAAGGGTATCGTGGTTTGCGCTTATCCTGATCTTCAACAGGAGGGGTTTTAGTTTGCTCAGTTTGATTATTATTTTTTCCCTCCTTATTCTTGCCTCTTCCTTTCTTTGATTTATTTTTACCGGTCGGTGTAGATTGAACAGCGTTCACATCAGAATTTTTACCGGTGGAAGTGGCAGGAGACGGAGAATTTTGAACATTAGAAGAGGTAGATTTAGGTATTGTGCTTGAAACAGAATGTGAGTGGGCATGGGTAGTACCAATCACACCATCAGCTGCATGTGAGGCAGCTGGAGTAGTTGAAGTGTTGGAAGTACCAGGACGAGGTAATTCAGGTAGAAAATCGTAAAGTGTTCTCGTTTGTGAATAAACAAGATCAAGATATTGAGCACGACTGATAGCCTGCTCCTTCGTAACAACACCACCCATAGCAATGTCTTTATCAATTTCGTTCATGAAGGATTTCGTAAACCATTCTGCCAGTAACTGATCAGGGAGTTCAAGTTTAATGAGACGTCGTCTCCTTCGCCACTCATGGATATGATCCGATATATGAGTGCCTTTAGTTTGTTTGAAGGAAGTCAAAATCTCAGTCCCAGTATCACAACGGATCGGTAACTGGTAATGTGTAAGAAAGGCCATAGCTAGGGTGTTGAAATCAGAGAAGAAACCTCGTGGCAATTCAATATACCATTTCGCAGCAAAACCAGTCAAGGTTCGTTGAAAAAGACGTAAACAAATAGAGTCATCCATCAATGAGTTGGATGAACACCATAGGTGAAAATTCATGACGTGATTGTTCGGGTCCTCTCCCACTTTGCCGTCGAATTTCAGAATATCCGATGGAAGATTGGCTAGAATAGCAGGCCATTGGGGAGAGTGACAAATAGGATCATTTAGAATCCTAGACAAATCTGGAAAATCCAAAGTAGCAAGAACAGGTAATTGTTGATTCACCTGCGGGTACTGGTGACTTTGGGGTGCAAGCCCTGTTGGAAAGCCAGTAGGCCCGTATGCAGTCTGCCCATAGTGGGAAGACCCCTACTGATTCGGTGGTGGTTGAAGAGGATAGTAGTTCCAAGGATTATAACCTTGAGTTTGAGTAGGGACCGAAGCTTGAGCATTTTGACTCGAACCCCAAATAGGATTAGGTATACCTTGATAAGGTTGGCCGATAGTAGGGGCAGGCTATTGCCTCCCAGTCGTTTGAGGAAGATTTTGTAGCATCTGAGTCCAATACTGGGCCAAAGCCAGAAGTATATTTTGTCCAAAAGGTGGGGTTGGTCCCCCTATCATAGGTGGAGTTCCAACAAGAAGTTGTGTGTCAATCGTAGGTTGTGTAGTAACTGTATTGTGTCCAGTAAAAGGAAATGGAACCGTACCACCTTGTCCACCAACGAGAATCTGCAAGTTTGGTGTAACGGTCGGTATAGTGCCACTAGGATTAGGATTACCAGAAGGAAATTGAGGGAGTGTCGGAATAAAATCGGGAATAGGGTGCCCATGAAAAGAAGGACCACCGGGAGTACCAGAAGAGGTGTGCGGAGGTGTTGGATTGGAAGCATTCAACAAAACATTCAACGCATGGTAGTCAGGTGGTAGTGTCGGAGTAACATGGTGCGTTCGCTGGGTGTTTATAGGAGGAAGACCAGCTGTAGTGAACCCAGTTGGGACACTCGTATTAATCGCGAGATAGGCCATCTCGACAAGGAGAGTAAAGTGATAAGTGGTATTCACCGGTACCATCTCTGTCTCAGAAAACACTAGAGGGTTGAGTTCGGAGACGATAGGTGACTCAGGACTAAAGAGGGGCCTGCGAACGTCTGCTGACCAAAAAGGATCTTGGCCTTCTTCACCAGAAAAGGGCCCAATGGGTGATCCAGAAGAGGTAACCACTACATCTCCAGAAGAATTTACTCGCACAAAAGGTCGTTCACCAAAGCGAATTTGATAGTCTTCTCTAGTATTAGTAATTTGGAAAGGTTCTAGAGATTCAGTTTATTCCACTTGGGGTGTGGTAACAATTGTGGCTTCACCGTGCTAAGGAGAATCCTCAGGTGTAGCTGTAGGCAAGGGTTGTGACTCGTCCAGATGCTCTGGAGATAAACCCTGTATTCTACGTGAGTGACGTGGGGAAGCAATTGTAAATGAGTAACAAGCTCTGTGAAGAAATTCCTATGGTCAACTTCGAGAAACAAACAGCATGCTCTAGTAAACAAAATCTAGGAAGCAATCACCAAGCAAACAAGACCTTCTAATTTCGAAGCCACTAGTTGGTGATGAAATCCAACATCGCAACAACGAGACGAGAAGGGGTGGGGCTAAGGTGGAAAAGTTATGCTGACGATCTTCTTAACGGACTTACACCCTGGTGCAAGCTCCCACACATAATCGTGGGTATACCCTCCAAGGAGCCCGAGTGAGTTTGGTCAACGTCAATTCCAGGTACCATGAAGACTTTCCCCTTCACAGTCACCTTGGGTAAGAACCTAGAGAGATAGGCCACTAAGGTCACCACAAACAACAGTAAAGCCTGGGGGAACAGTCGACAGTCCGATCCACACACAAGGGCAGGGTATCTAGCCCAAAATCAACTCAAAAAGCTTCCACTCATCATTGTGGGTATACCTCCGAGTGACTCCCGTAATACGTGCAATCTCTGCACCGATGTCAACAAAGTGGGGTGAGTAACTCTGCCAACACCAATGCGACCTAGTGCTTGACCCTTGTGTTAGAAGGGCTTCCCAGGACAATATGTTGCAAATGGAATTTAACACTCCCTAACTCAAGATGCTATTGTGTGTTGTGAGCTTTTGGAGAGTATATCTCTCTTCCTACTCCAAATCACTAGCCTAGCTAAATGTTGGTGTAAAAGAGCACTAGAAAAGAGTTACTAGATAAATTTTAAGATTACGCAATATTTTAAGAGCTGTTATTTACTCAAAGGTAACGGAAGTGAAACGTATGTTGTATGACTCTGACCCAAATAATGCAAGGATGATAATGAAATATAAAACTTTTCTTTCAATGAATCCTATGTATGGGAGAGAGAGAAAGTTTTCCAAATCAACACTTTACTACAATGCAAAAATTTCCTTTTAAATGCCAATGCAAACAATCATTTATCAAATAAAAATGCTCTATGTGTCTTTTTCAAATACTTCAACAATCTCTAAAATTTGATTTTTCAATGTTTTCTAAAAGACAAAAAACAATGTTTTTGAAAGAAAAGCTTGTTGTTCACTTTCCAAAAAGAACTCTCACTATACCAATGAGAGAGCAGACAATCAAATCATAAAGAATCAAGCAATAACAACCCAATCAACTCTTTCAATGAAAGAAAAAATAAAGAGCAAACCAATTAGCCTTCTCAATGCAAATGAAAATGTTCTTTCAAACCAATAAGCAAAGGAGGAAAACCAAATACTCAACTTTCAACCAATCACTGGTTCTCAACTAATCAAACACACTCAGAATCTGAAGTCAGAGAGAATGGTTTTTCCAATAAGAGTCAAGAAACGAAAGTCAAGCCATAAAGGACAAGAAAAACCTTGAAACCCTAAAACTATTCACACATGCAAACTAAAGTAAGAAATATATCAATCAATGGTCCAAGAAACTCATAAGAGGTAATTCAACTAATCTGGGCAGTTAGAAAGACCAAAACTCAATTTCAAAATTTTGAAAAATCGTGCTCGCAGGCAAGCAATATTACACAGTGCGAGAATCTATGAATCTCGCAGGTTACCCTTTAGCAAGGTGCGAGAACCTCGCACTGAAACCTATGTGCAGGGTGCGAACCTGACCAATTCTTGCAGGCTGCAATGAAGTGCAGTGCAAGAACTCCTGAACATAAAAAAAAATTTGAAAATTGAAGTAAAATTGATAAAGGCTTCTGGACCCATAAGGTCTATCAGGATATCCTGAAGACTCGGAGACTGATAAGACAGGAGAAAAATGAAACCAGAGCAAATGGCCACAGAAAATGCAAAAGTCCACAAAGAAAAGGGGAATGATCCCCAGTGGAGTCACCAATTTTGTTATTGGATAAATCCGTAAGTGTGGACACAAACCGATCTCCCTAGATCCACCTGGATCTAGAACAAAGCAAGACAGAATGATACTCTTTCCCTAGATTTTAACTATTGAATATACTAGAAGATACGATCAAAGAACATACCTTATAATCACTTCCTTTGGTCTTTGTTGATCCTACTTCACTCCAGTGATGTCGTACAGTCAAGATCAAAACAATACAAACCAACCGAAGTGAAGAAAGTATAATCTATTCAATAATCAATCTATGTATATGATCAAGGAGTTATACAATAAAGTGAAACTAACTTTATGGGAAAGGGACACATTACTGTATCATATTGATGGAAAGTAAAGGTTACAACCTGAGCCTTGATGTTGCAAACTTCCTTTCAATGGCCCTTAGCTCTGACACACACACTTGCTCACTTGCATGAAGAAGATCAACCACTTTTGATAAACTAGCTGGAGTTCTCTAGTTGTTGTAGTTTCAGTCCTTCATACAGTCTTTCACTAATTCTCCAATAAATCTCTTGCTTGTTTGCTTCTAACCTTTTCCATGAGAATCCCCTCAATATATACGAGATAATGAATTAGTTACTTAGATAAGAATGATCCCAAAATATCAGGAAATCCAGTACTTAGATAACCATTCGAATGCCATCTCATCCTTCTAGAAGATTCCCTTCTAGAAGCTTCGAGAATTCATTTTTTTCCCTTCTTTAGAAAGAGTTCGCACCCTAGTAGTTAGACACAGTGTGAACTTCTTGCACCCTGGCTTAATGCAGCCTACGAGAATCATGCATTCTCGCAAGCAAATGTATTGGCAGCCTGCGAACCTTCCTTAAAAATGTGATTTTTGGAAAGAGATGAAGGTAACTTTTCTCAGGAGAAAGTTGTAATGAAGAGCCTGAGTACATCATCATGATGACCAAAATTATGGGTAACAGCCGCGGTGTCCAACAAATTGTTCCCATGATTCCCGAAACCCGATATTCCAAAATTTCAACATGCTCACACGGTTGACCTTTCAATGCCCCTTTACTCCATCGGGACTTTGGACTTCGTGGTATCGCGAATCCTAATGAAGAGAATTTGGAACTTCACTCCCTGAAACTCTGAAACGGTCAATGGAGGTTTATTCCACGTCAATAGTGTGCCATCTATCCACTCATTGACTCCTCTGTGGCCCACACAATCCCTTTAGCCTTTGGGATTTCACAATTCAGGATATCATGATTCTCGTTTCAAATTTTACGGGACTCCCACCCACGAAAACCCGATACAAGTATCCACGTGTAAATCCAGCGGCCCTTTGTGGCTCAGATCTACGGTCCTACTTCTCCTGAGCTTAGAACCTTTAGGAATACTCGCGGTAACTCCCCTACTCGTTTGTGAGATCTAACGGCTCACAGAAATTCGCAAATTCTCCTCAGAGAATCTCGATCGTCCGTTCTTTCCTCTGAGAATCTCTGCACAACTAACCAAGGTGTTTCTCTCCGCGAAACTCGTCCTCCTATGGTCCCTCGTCACTATGCTTTCCTTCAACTCCTTAAAAGATTCAAATCTTTCTGAACTTTCTATGACTCTGCGTCTTTTAGAAGAACCCTTGCACGCACTCCTTGTGGCAGACCTTCAAACACTTCCAAGTGTTGAAATCCTTCGACCCTGCGCACCCCTGTAGCAACAATCTCTCAATGTTTCACTCAAGTTCGCAATTCTGAGAGCTCACTCGGCCTGCGCACTCCTTGCACGGCTCCTATGCTTGTCTGCACTTCTATGGAAATCAGAACAAAAGTTATCTATCCTGAGCTTTCAGAGACAAATCCTCTGAACACCTTGTCAACGCACTTCTTGCGGACAATTCAACTGCACTCCTTGCAGGAACTCTTGCTCAGATAGAGAAAAATTGAAACTCATTCCTTTACTCTTTCCTCTCAGATTCCAAACATTCAACAAGAAATCATCCATACATAGCATAAAAGCAATTGCATGACAGAAAGAGTAAAACAATTGTGAGCATAACATTCAAAGATGCATACACAGAGAATATATGAACACCATGAGCCTGAATCACAGCTTTCTATTAATTTAGAACTTTTGTACATGGATTCTACTACATAGCTCTCTCTGCTTTTTTTCTATTCTCTTCACACTAACTAATGTTACAATACACAATGAGGGTGTCTATATCCCGTTTCCCTCTTGCGCTCTAAAATTGTCTAATCTACACATTCAATTCTACCTACTTGCATTAACTATCATAAATGCCTTCTATCCACTAAGGATGAGAGCGAATTGCTCAAGGTACGATTACATTATACAAATGCGCCTTCATTTAATTGTTCCATTTAAGGTTCTAAAACATTCTCAAAATTTGTGTTGGACACTTGTCCAGCTGTCCTTGGACTCCGCGCTGGCTCGCTTGAGATGCTCCTGCATCACCTAACCTAATACTAGACTAAAAATATGACATTAATATATATAGGCACAACATCATAGAAACACAAAATTTAGAGAGCTAACAAGGTCGCTAAGGGATAGGATTAGACCTAAGAGGATTTTTTTTCCACTTTCTATTTCAAACATTAGTCCAAATGGTAAGGTTGTTATGAGTTGGTGGTTTTGTAATAAGGATTAAATTTACATAAGGAATTGTAGGCTCATGAAATTAATCTAGATTGAATATAATGACATTTGTTTTTAATGTTTGAATTGATTTATTGATGGAGTAATTTTCCCTCTTCTTAAAATACTTCTTCGGAAAATATTTTTCTTAACATTTCACATGAACTTCCATAGAATATACTAACTAGATCCAAAAACCAATGACATAAGTATTTTGAAATATGGTACTGCACATATAATATATTATCAAGGAAAAAACAAGCTACATGAAATTTCATTTGAACAAAAATTTACAAGTTAAATGAGTACATAAATAAATAAAAACATACTAACCTTGCAAGTTCAAAATCTGAGCTATGTAGATCGAGAATTGGATTTGTTCAAACAATGGGTGATGGAAAAAATAAACAACTCAAACAAAATCCATGAATAGTGTCGCAACTATAGAAATGTGTCGCAAAGTCTCTTAAAGTGAGGTATATATAGATCGACTATCGTCGATATAGTGACGAAAATGCCTGAGTTGGCCCACAAAAAGTCAACTAGCCATTGCAATCCACGTGTGTTAGCAGATGTATTTTGAGGTATGCAATAATCATCGCTATAGCGACAAACTTTTGTTGCTATAGTGATGAAAATCCCGCCCAATTTAAAATAAAAATGAAAATAATGGAAACGTGGAAAAATTTCATGGAATAATCCACCCATATGTACTAGTGCCTCCATTACAATACAACTACAACACCTTGTAGGGATCATCCATGCATGAGTGTTTCAGTGTTGGTTGTGGAGCCTGATTATCTTCCTGATGCAGAGGTCCTTTGCTTTCAGCCGTGTCTATACCCCATGAAGTATTTACACCCCAGAAGTATGTACACTCTTCCACACGGGGGAGTGTAGAGGGGGGGTACCCCCTCTGCGGGATCCGGGGGGTCCATCCCCCCGGCTGGGGGGTCTGGGGGCAAGCGGGCCCCCAGCGGGGGTTCGGGGGCAGTGTCCCCTGATGGGGGTTCGAGGGCGAAGCCCCCGAAGCAAAAATTTCCTTATAAAAGTATATTGTAATTTCATTGTAAATCTGGACTGTTCATTATAAGGTCGCAGATCTAACGGTAGAGATTATGTTAGGGTTTTTTTCCCTAGAAGGCAACCCTCTTTTATGAGGGAAATGTATTGTGGCTACGTACGAGGGTGAATATTGTATTCTGAGAGAGGAGACTGTTGGAGAAAGAAGAGGAAGTTACAGCGGGTTTTGCTGTAGGTTGT
>CBVK0100099883.1:0-11613 GCA_900067695.1 Picea abies
TTGGCACACAACTTGTGTTGTCGCAGTGTTTGGAGGACCTGTCGAATGTGGTGGAGGTGCTCTTCCCAAGTTTGGCTGAAGATCATAATGTCATCCAAGTAAACCACTACAAATGAGTTGGTGAACAGCCATAGAATGTCATCCATTAGTCTCATGAAGGTTGCAGGGGCATTTGTCAACCCGAATGGCATGACCAACCATTCAAAAAGGACCTCCTTGGATTTGAAGGTAATCTTCCACACATCAAAGGGTTCGATTGGTACCTGGTGATACCCCAACTTCAAGTCGATCTTGGTGAAATATTTTTCCCCCTTGAGTTGGTCCAGAAGGTCATCAATCTATGGGATTGGGTACCTATTTTGAACAGTGATCTTGTCCAGTGCCCGATAGTCAATGCAAAGTCTCCAAGTCCCATCCTTCTTCTGCACCAACACGATCAGGCACCCACAGGGTGATGAACTTGGTCGGATGTGACCTTTCTGCAATAGCTCCTAAATCTGCCTCTTGATTTCATCATCCTCCAAAATAGAGCACTGATAGATGGGTCCATTGGGCAGTGGGGCACCTGGGGTCAGATTGATGGGGTGCTTGACATGGCACTATAGAGGAGCCCCTGTGCGGGAGGTGAAGATGTCCTCGTACTCCTCCACGACCTTATCCATTTGTTGTTTTCATGCAGTGGGGCCCTGTCTGGAGGTCATGGCCACAGTCTTCCTCTTTCCTTGAGGGTGGACCATCAGGAAAATAAATTTTCTGGTTTTTGAAATGAGCTTACTACATTGTTTTGCAGTAACCAAAGAAATGGTGGTAGGTTGTGCTATCTCCGGTATCGTGTACAACTTATTTCCCAAGGTGATAATAATAGCACGAGGCTTGGACTCATACACAACATGTCGCTTCCACACGTACGGTTGGCCTAATAATACATTAGAAACATCAAGAGGAGCAATGTCACATAATACCTCATCCATGAAGGGCTTGATGCTATAGGGAAAGCAACATTGTTGGCTGACGCAGAGGTCCCGTCCTTGGTGCAACCACCTGATGATGTATGGTTGTGGATGTGTTGTGGTTGGTAAGCCCAACCACTTCATGACCTCTACCAATATGAGGTTCTTCTGGCTCCCACTGTCAACAATGAACTGCAATGGGGAACCCTTTACCCACATCTTGGAATGGAAGAGATGCCCCACCTCCTCTGGATCTTGTGGTTCCTCCTTCTAGATCTTTGTGGTGGCAATGGTGGAGTTGGGCTTCGCATCAATAATCAACTTCCCCCTATCATTCCCCTTGTCGAGTTTTGATTCAGAGTCAGAGCATGCATCCGATTCATAAGCCTTCAACTCGACTACCAGTGACTGCTTGGCTCGAAACTCACTTGTGTTGTGAGTGGAGCTCTTATGGAACTCACACCACCTCCCCCTGTCCTTTCTTGGCTTCGTAGTGTTGTTATTTGCTTTTGTCTTTGGCGGGTTATCTTGGGCTGCTCCACCTTGGCTTGGTCCTTTGTTCTGTGGTTTGTGGGTACCTTTCCCTTGCTTCTAATTCATAGATCCAAAGTCTCACTTTTTTCGTTTGAACTTCTACTCAATCTTGGCCACATATCGGTATGCCACACCAAGCAAGGAGATGTTGAGGAACTCCATTTCCTCCTAAATGTATCTATGCAGAAAACTATAGTACTTTAACACCAAATGTTTCTCTGAATCTCTGATACCCAACTTTGTGCATAGGGTATGAAACATATTCGTCATCTCATGCACATCTTGGTCCCTTTACTGCCGTAGTGTAGTCCATTGTATGTATTTGTCCTCATAGCTCCCCACAGGATAATATTGTTCCTTAATGGTGTCTCGAAAATAATTCCAAGTGGGTGTGGCCAAGAATAGAGAGGGATCCCCCTCTCCCTATTGCTCCGAGTAGGTTTCCCACCAGTCCTTGACATGGGGGGTGACTTTGAGGAGTGAGAAAATAATCCTTTCTCTGTCGAAAAATTCATGAACCGAGAAATATCCTTCTAATAGATTCAACAATCTATCTATGGCATCTG
This sequence comes from Picea abies, assembly GCA_900067695.1. Classification (NCBI taxonomy): domain Eukaryota; kingdom Viridiplantae; phylum Streptophyta; class Pinopsida; order Pinales; family Pinaceae; genus Picea; species Picea abies. The sequence continues at coordinate 2,051 of CBVK0100099883.1, forward strand.
CATCTATTTGGCCCTCAAATATGGGAATGTCAAAATTTACTTGTACCTTAAAAGGAGTGGTGCCTCCAGAGTGGCTGTTGGATGTCGATGCACTGCTAGTGGGAATCCATTGAAGAATCTGGGCAAATTTGTCCATCATCGCGTTCCTTTGTTTCTCAAGGGCCTCCTCGAGAAACATTTTTATAGGATCTCCTACTCCCTCATATTTATTTTCATCCCCCATGGGTGTTCGTTGGGGTTTGTGAGACTGATCTTGCAAAGGTTCAACCAGATCGAGCCCCAACTCCTTATACCCCGACCTCATTGGGGACATGCAAAGAAAGATCGAGAACACACAGAGTGCTCTGATACCACTGATCCAGATTTATGTAGGAACACAATGAAATACATAAATACACATAAAAGAAGAGATTTAGTGGAAATAGGACTTCATTTCATTAATAACAAATGACTAAAAAATGCTTATAGACAGAATGGAAATAAACTAGCTAGGGTATTGGTAGCTTACCTCTGAGAAGAGATGTAGCGGCTACTGGCCTCTGAACTGCATGTTACATTGAGGCTCGAAGGCCTATATATTACTAATAAACAATGGAAAACCCTAAACATCCAAAAACCTAACCCTAGGAGATGAAACGCCAGAATATGCGCCCCGTTGGGGTAAATTGGTACATCAATTTCCTGGGGTCGTAACTTTGGCATACTATCTCCATTTGACGCACATGATACATCATTAGAAATATATATCCGAGGAATACACTGTTAATAGTGAATATCGAGTCTATAAAAGAATCATATTCGCAGGAGCATTCATGCCCAAAAAATGTCATTTAGGGCCTCAAAACAACTCTGGAAGTTCAGGACCCGAAGAACTGTTAAAAATAGTAAATTGTGCTACAATTAAGGAAAATGAAAAACTGAAAGAAACAATGGTGTGGGTCCAAGTGGAATAGGCGGGTGTCCACCAATATCCACATGGATCAACAACGAAAGGCACTGTTGAAAGCTATCGGTGGAATCGACCCGACGGATACGAATTTAATAATTTTTTACTTGGAATATCACATTCCAAGGTTACCCCCTCAACTTGCATTCCAAATACAAGTGATTGTCTCCAACAAAAGCATTTGTAGAACTGTTATCAACAAGGGTGCCTCGACATGCGTCATGTCTATTACCTGCTGGAAAGCCATCGACTCTCCCTCTTTGATTGAATCCCATAACACACTTAAATCCTTTAATGGATCAAGTTTTAAGCCTTACAATGTCCTTCCTTCATTTCCAATCATGTTAGAAGGAAAAATGGTCCAAGTTAAGTGGAAGTCTTTGACGCTCCTCTTGATTACAACCTTCTTCTTGGCCGTAGCTGGATTGATTCCATGTGCGTAGTTGTGTCGACTCTTTTTCATGTTGTACGTTTCCCACATCAAGGAAGGGTAATTACCGTCGACCAGTTAGCCTTCTTTAAATCAGATACGCATACTGGAAACATACCATTCATTGCCAAAACCCCCCCGGATATGAGAATGTTGGTGTGGGTCTTCTCAAAGACTCTTCATTAATGGGTGCCTTCCTCATTCCACCACTCGATGTTCCACACCCGTCTGTGGCTTCAATTAACATGATCTCCACCTCGATTCATGGAACCCCTACATCTCACGACCCATGGATGGCACCCGACCCCGACGATCATCTTCGTTATGGCGACAAAATTCCTTTGAGTCTGGTCGAATCTGCCTATCAGGTCATTCAATCGGCAACCCCTTCTACCCCCTCTCTTGGTGATTTATCTCCAGATCCTTTCCACATCATTTTTCCCATGGACAAGATGATTATGTCTGTCATGGAAGACACCCCCTGGAACGATGGACATCACCATTCCATCCTCTTCCTAGAACAACACACCATCAAGAGCTACCAACGAATCTCGACCCCGTTGACCGTTATCATCATTTCAACCATTCCTGAGTCCACACACGATGTGTTTTCCGAAGGGAACTTAAGCAATATCTCACCCACTATTCCCCTCGACATATCCATCAAACCTGAAATTGTCAAAAATGTGCATATAATCGGAGCTTTGTGTTCCCCTGATGAAATCGTCACCTACAAGTCACTTTTCAAATAATTTTGTGACGTCTTCACCTAGAGATATGAATAAATTCTGGGTATTGACCCCGACATTGTGATACATGAGATTAAGACATACCCAGATGCTAAACCCATCCGGCAACACCTTCGACCAGTTCACCCACGTAAAGCGACTGCTATCAAACTTGAAGTTGAGAAACTTCTCAAAGCCGACTTTATTTACTCGGTGGCCCTCACTGACTGGGTTTCCAATCTTGTCCTAATCGACAAGAAACAAGACATAATTTGTGTGTGTGTTGATTATAGGGATATTAACAAAGCTTGTCCTAAAGACAACTTTCCTAGCCCCTTCGTCGACTAGATTATCGATGATTGTTCCAGAAGTGAAATCTTATCTCTAATGGATGGTTTCTCCAGATATAATCAAATCAATATTTTTCCCGAGGATCAACACAAAACCTCTTTTATTTGTCCTTGGGACACTTTTGCTTATCGAAAACTTCCTTTCTGTCTTAAAAATACTGGCGCAACTTTCCAACACGCTATGTCTTATTCCTTCCATGATATCAAGCACATCATGTAGCCATATCTTGATGACTTACTTGCTCATTCCATGCACCAGGTCAATCATTCCATACACCTCCAATCAATTTTCCTCCGATGTCAGTTTTACCATATACGCTTGAATCCTCACAAATGATTTTCTTGCATAGAATGCGGCTGAATTCTAGGCTTTATTTTTCACGTCATGGGATCAGGGAAGATTCTTTAAAGGTCGAGGCAATTCTCAATCTCCCTCCTCCTTCTACACTTCGCCAGTTACAAAGTTTGCAAGGGAAAGCAAACTTTCTTCGTCATTTCATCTCAAACTATGTCGAGATAAATCTTGGATTTATGCGCCTACTTAAAAAGGGGTCTGAGTTTGTATGGGATACCATTGCAAACAAAGCCTTTGAATCTTTGAAACTATCCTTGACACGTGCTTAGCTTCTCTTCCCCCCTGATTACAGTCACGATTATTTCCTCAACCTTGCAGCCTCGGATTACACCATCACTATGGTTCTTGTCCAGGAGGATGATTCTCATGACGAACATGTTATCTATTACTTGAGTTGAAGTCTAACACCTACCAAAACCAAGTATTTACATGTCAAAAAACTGGCCTTGGTAGCCATCCAAGAAGTTCAACGTTTCCAGCACTATATCCTCTCTCGCAAGACTACAGTAATTTCTAACTGCAACCCTATGCAACACATTCTCACACATCAATTGCTAGGGGTAAAATACTCCAAATGGATCATGATACTCCAGGAGTTTGACTTGGAATTCGAATGAGCTAAGTCCAAGAAGTCCTTAGTATTTTTCGAGTTGATATGCGACTTTCCCTACTCTGAAATGGAAAATGTAGCAGCCGATTCATTACCTGATGAATCCCTTTTCCTAATTAGTTCCGATGATCTTTGGTACAGCGATATCATCATATATCTCCAAACCCATACTTTTCGACAAAATTTTTCCAGTACTGACCGGTGTCGAATACGCTACTAAGCCCATCAATATATTATCCTCGGTGATACTCTTTATCATCGTGGGATTGACTTAGTTTTTCGACGCTACCTCATGTTTGACGAAGCTGAGAAAGCCTTAAATGACTACCATTCTAGAGCTTGTGGTGGTCATATGTCCGAGTATGCTACTGCCTAGAAGATATTATGAGCAGGGTATTTTTTTCCTTCTTTATTTAACGATTGGATAATCGTTTTCCAAAAATGCCACGCTTTCTAGACCTATAACCATAAAATACGGTCACATCCTACTCCTCTTCACCCTGTGGTCTCCATTGGTCCCTTTGCAAAATGGGGTATCGATTTCATGACATGTCACCCCCACTCGGTCGGGGGGCATGGATACATTATTGTAGCCGTAGATTATTTTACAAAATGGGTCGAGGCAATGCCGACATTTGACAATACTAGAAAGACCACAACATTATTCAATTTCAATCACATCATAGGTCGTTTTGGTGTTCCTCAGGCTATCGTCACTGATCACGGTATCCACTTTAGAAACTTCATGATGTCCGAACTCACAGAAAAGTTGGGTCTTCACCATGAAAACTCAACGCCCTATTACCCACAAGCCAACGGCCAAGTCGAAGCAATTAACAAATTTCTCATAACCATGCTTCGAAGAATGATAGGGATTCACAAAATAAGTTGGCACACAATGTTGTTTTCAACATTGTGGGCTTACCAGACATCCGTTAAGTCTACTACTGGGTTTACACCATTCTGGTTAGTCTATGGCCTAGAAGCTATCCTCCCGATTGAATGTGAGATACCCTCCTTAAAACTAGCCATCGAACTCCTACCAAACACTTCTGCTAAGGAAGAACGTTTGTTGTATCTCATGCGATTAGATGAAACTCAACGCAACACTACCCTAGTCATATAAGCCTAGAAGAAACATGTCAAGGCCCAATACGACAAACATGTCAAGCCTCGCGTTTTCTCCAAAGGAGATCTGGTTCTCCTTTACGAACAAGATCGAGATATGCTAGGAGCTGGAAAATTCGAAGCCATGTGGCGAGGCCCTTATATTTTTAGACAAGTTTTGGAGAAAGGATCTTATGAGTTAGTAGATTACGATGGTATCCCTTTGAGTCAACCCAGAAATGGGTTGTACTTAAAGAAGTACTATGCATAAGATCACCTGTGCATGAGTACTTGTATTTTATTGTATCATACATTTTGTGTGTTACTGTAGTATGCTTTTTTCATTATCTGGTCTCTGCCCTTATGTTACATTGTGTTTGGTTTCCATATGTCGAAGTATTTACTACCCCACATTAGCTTCGCTGATGGCACTAGCCGTAGTACTCAGAACCTTGCTTCTGCTGGGTGGGCAATTTACGCCCCTACAAATGAACTTATCACTCTACGAGGTGTGTGTCTCAGCTATGCGACCAACAATATTGCAGAGTATAGCGTTATTATCGAATTTTTGATTGATTCTATCTCACTCGGTATCCGTCACTTGGTTGTGCGACTCGATTCACAACTAGTAGTACTATAGTTAAGTAATGTCTATGCTATTCGAAGTCCTACTTTATTACGGGTATATTTACGAATTTGCCTTTTGGAACGTTATTTTCATTATATTGAGTATCAACATATTCCTAGATGTCTAAATACATTAACTGATGCATTATTTAACTATGTATTAGACAAACATTTGGGCCATTTATAAACCAACCACATCACATGCATCACATAACACAAGATAAGTCGGTAGAAGTTGTACATATGTATATAACGATCAAAAAGTTTTTTACAAAAAAGTTCTCTCCAAGGTCCAAAATTTCAAAATCTGAAGCTCATAGCTTCTACAAAGTAATGTCATGGATGACGCTCGCGATAACACACGACTTCTCAGGTAACCCTATGAAGCAGTTGGCCAATAGACTCTGACACGCCCATCGTATGATGTTGATAATGCTGCGGGACCTCTCCGAGAGGCATGTCTGGAATGTCAGCAGTAAACCCCTCTAAGTTTTGCTCCACTTCCTCATAATATTCATCATCCCATCGTGGTACTGAAGCCACCTCTCCTCATCGCTGAATAGGAGAGGTACCCGGAGGTCGATAAGGCCCCACATCTGTGTCATTCAAAAGAGATTTTTGATCAGTTCTTGGAAAAACATAAAAACATTTGCATATGATAAAACTCACAAAAAAATTTAAAAAGTGAAAAAATGTGTACTTCTTACCTAGATATCCCCATTGAGCGTCCTCAGGTAGGGAAAAATCCATATCTCCTTGAAAATCCAACCCGACATAGGCATAATCGTCGACCATCAACATCTATGGCCGTAACTAGTCAAAGAAGGAATCATTGTATTTGATGATTGGTCCAGCTACATGTCTGGCCATGAGGTTACACCACCTCAACATCCTCAGATCCTCTGGAGCTGTTAAACCCCAATCAACCTGCAACCTCAGCAAGGGAACCCTCTCAAAAATGAAGGACACCAAAAGTGATCCTTACCCGAATTGCTTCAAGTTGCCTTTCCTACATTTTGTCAACTACCTCTTTACACTACGAAGGACTGTGTTTGACCAATTAAAGACCTGAGGCTCAATACACTCTATGGTGTACTGAAAATATATCTGTAGAGCCATGTGTGGAGTAGTGCTCCTAGCCATACAAGCAATGGTGTACAAGATACTGCGAAGGGTCAAATCCTAGACCCCCAAAATGGCCACTTTTCCTTTGCTTCTTTCTGCCTTTGGAACATAGTACTGACGGGAATACTCACTCATAGGCAACCCACCACCTCAGCTACCGGTCAAGCTAGCGTGATACCCATGCCATGATAGTCCTGTTAGGAAATAAATGTCCTCGATATCCAAGGACAATGTGTGGACCCCCACATGGAATACTTGTTGGTCCACATCCCACATATGAATGGGGTACTCTAATAGCTTGACTTGGGCCCTCATACCTAGGATCTGAAAGAATTTCAGGAGACCACAGTCTCGTAAAGCAACAACGGTGACCGGGTCATTCTCAAAAATAGCATCATATTCTTCATGCTCTCTTTCATGCCATTCCAGAACCATCGTGATGGTCAAATGCCTGCACAAGAATCATAAGAAGAGGGTCAACAACTCTTTTCAAGCCTTGACACAATTTTCATTGAGAAAAAATCAAAGCAAAATTTCATTTTGCGGTTATCGTAGGTGCCCCTTTAGCATAGTTCGAGGTTCTCATAGGTGCCTTGGCACAAATTTTGGCCCTAAAACAAACTCAAAACTTGAAATTTCCCAATGAAAACAAAAAATTGAACCATGAAAAGGTAGAAGACAGGGAGCTTACCTCACTAATGGAGATGGTTCGCCAAACGGTTGTTTCTACCTTCCGCAATCGAGCACTGAATTTCAAGGGAAAAAGAGGGGTTTTGGGCTAAAATCTTGGCAAAGTTACAATGATTATGGTAAAAGAACTTTTACCCACTTATATTTACTTTTTACCATTTTTGTTGGTTTTTATAATTGTTTTATTCATAAAACCTAATGCCTAATAGGCCTATGAGTGCAATTTTTTGCAGATATGACGACTTCGAAGTCCACACGAAGGGATACGGATATTCTCTCTTTTTTCATCGCATGTTTAAATTGTTTTTTATGGTTTTTAGACAAAACCTCGAGCTTGGTATTTGTTCATTCTCACGTTCGAAAATACATGAGAACGTAATCGAGCACACTTTTATCACCTTTTCAGGCTCAACAAGGTTATACAAAAAAGAAACCCCCTGGAGTCCTCTTTAATCTCTTTTCAGACTCTCTAAACATGAAAATATTACCAAGCAATCTTGCTATTTTCACGCTTGTTAAAGTATTCGAAGAAAGCGTCTGTTGGACGATAATTTATCTCTTTTTTGGTCTCTTCGGACTACTTTATGAAAAAGAAACTAAGAGAGTTCTCTTTTGAGTGTTTTTCCAGACTCTATAATCATGAAAAACCTTCGAGTTTTCTATCTTTGGACTCGTTAAACAAACATCAAAATACCCATAATGGGACCGAACCACTCCTTCCTAGGGTTTGTTAAACATACTCTGAGGCATACGTCTGAAGGATGAGCTTACATCAACAAGCATATGTTATCCTCCTCAATATTTCGTAAAAATAAAGAGGTACCTGCCAGAAATGGTGGGGGGAAATTTGGGAGAGAGATGTGTTTTCGTATTCATGTTATTGGCAGTAAGTGTCGCTCTTGAACATGACACCCCCTGTTCATTATTTGAAGCTAGTTTGGGAAATCCATTTGTCTCTCATTCGATTTGTTACAAGTTCATATCTTGAGTTGTCTCTGATTCATTGCTGCCAAATCATTGGTCATGTCATTCATATGTTCAAGAGAAGTTCATCCAAAACCTCTATTGAGTCGTCCATCTGCAGTTTTCCATTCTCTCCATGTTGGCCTTCCCTGTGTCTAGTTCCACCTACATCATACTCTATTTCACCTTCAAAATCTATTACTCATTTTGTTTCATTGATGGGGGATACATCAAGGCCCTCCTGTGACGAGTTTTGTTTCGTCGACTCCAGCTCATTACTCGAAAACAAGACTTAGAAATTATTTGGTACCTTGGAACTTGCATGCCTCAATGGCAGGTTTCCTCGCTTTTGAAAGCGATTTTTCATCATTGACCCCTGATCAGGAGATTCCATCGAATGTTTGAACTCAACTCATTTATTCACATTTGGTGGATTTTACTAGTGTAACTTGGGAGTCATTGACATTAATGGTGATTTCCATGACACTTGTTAACGGTTTCATCAATGACCAGTAATCAAGTAGTTTCTCCAATGTTCGACTTCAGCACATGTAATCACATGGTTAGATTCATACTTTTAGGTGACTGGATTGAAGACCCTGGGTATCATCTCTTTGATCTAGGCTGCAATGGAGTATGTATGATTTACCTCAACACATAGATCCACTTTGTATGTCTCATGGCTATGTCATCTTAATTTAAGTCTTCTTGCATAGATCCACGGTGTATTTTTGGTGGCTATGCGATATTTTGATGGCATGGATCTATGGTGTATGATTGGTGGCCATGACATATGATCATGATGTCGTCCATCTATGATCTGAGTATGGGAATGCCTACCTAAAAACTGGTATTATATTCTACAGATGCTTGGTTGTTTCCAGGTTTTCGATTAGGTGAACTCCTGGTTTCCGACACACACATGTAGTTTACAAAGTATTTCGGCTGTCATTGATTTTGGCCTCATACTTTGGGGGGAATTCTATTACACATGATTTTGTTCATCTTGGTGATGTATTAACAATAGTGTACTCAGGCTCCTAAAAAGAACTTTTTTCCTGAAAAAGGTGGATCTTGTCTCCTTCCAAAAACATATTTTCAAAGTGAGTTCGTAGGCTGCATATGGCCTAGAGTGCGAGAATGACTCATTCTTGCAGGACACCTTCATATAGGGTGCGAACTTCCCATATTTTTCTCCATACATAGGGTGTGAACCTATTTTCAAGCTTGGAAAAGAGAAGAGGTCTCGAGGGTTCTAGAAGGGAATCTTTTAGAAAATGAGTTGGCATTTGTATGGTTGTCATTTTATTGACTTCTCAGATTAGATGGAATCATCCTCATCCATGTAACCATCTCTCCTTCTCCTATATATTGAAAGGTTTCTCATGGAAAAGGTTAAGAAATATTAATTGAAGAATTGGTGAAGGAATTGTGTGAAGAACCTTGCTTGGGTAGAGGCTTGAAGGCTCTAGTTGGTCTATCAAGAAGAATTGGATCTTCTTCATGCAAGTACAGAGAAAGTGTGTGTGTTGAAACCAAGAGTCACTGAAAGGAAGCTTGCAACATCAAGGAGATCAATTTTTATCTTCTACTTTCCATTAATATGATGCAGTGGCATGTCCCTTTCCCATA
>CBVK0100099883.1:11622-22408 GCA_900067695.1 Picea abies
CTCTTACTTTATTGTGTAATTCCTTGATCATATCCATAAGTTGGCATTGATTACATTTTTCTATCTTCGCTTTGGTTGGTTTTTGTTGTCTTGGTCTTGACCTCATGAGAGCACCGGAGCAAAGCGGGAGCAACAAATACCTAATGAAGCGATACAAAGGTATGTCACTTGTTCCTCCTTACTAGCTAATTCAATGATTGCAACTTAGGGAAAGAGTCATGTCCTGTCCTATTTTTTCTAGATCCAAGTGGATCTAGGGAGATCTGTTAGTGTTCGCACCTACCGATTAGTCTAATAACAACAGTGATAGATGCACAATTAATTTCCATTAGAAATATTGATGACCACTTCGCATATATAGTCCAGTTCTTGTCAACGGGAATAACACCTAGTGAGTATACAATTCCCCAAAAGAAGCAACTAGTAGTGCGCACTGCTGAATTTTCACTTATAGCTGGACATCTATACAAGATTGGACCTAATGAGATATTGAGAAGGTGTGTTATGAAGGAAGAGTGACCATTGATCCTCACAGAATCTCATGAAGGCATCCTAGGAGGACATTACGCAGGGAAATAAAATGTGCAGAAGGTTCTTAGAGTTGGCCTTTGGTGTCCTACCTTACATAGAGATGCCACAGACTATTACAAAGCCTGCGATGTATTCCAAAGAGTTGGGAAACCATATAGAAGATATGAAATGCAATTAACACCACAACTGACCCTACAATCATTTGAGAAATGTTCTATTGACTTCGTGGGACCTATAAACCCACCAGGGAAGTACACAGGAGCAAGGTACATAATTACTGCGACAGAGTACTTGACTAGATGGGATGAAGAAAGAGCAGTTAAGGATTGTAGCAAAGCTACAACTATGTGCTTTGTAACTAGGTTTGGATGTCCAAAGATCCTCATCAGTGATCAAGGCACACATTTTATAAATAAAACAGTTGAATCCCTGACTGATGAATTTGCAGTCCACCATCAGAAGAGCACACCTTACCATCCCCAATAAAATGGGATAGTGGAAGCATTCAACAAGATCTTGGAGACAACGTTGACAAAGATTTGTAGTGTGAACAAGGATGACTAGGATTTAAGAGTACCAACAGTATTGTGGGCCTATAGAACCACTTGCAAGAAACTAATAATGCAAACTCCTTTTAAGTTGGTGTATGGTCTCGAAGTTGTTTTTCCAATGGAATATTTGGTACCAATCCTAAGAATTGTTGCCTTTACAAATATGGATGATATTGGCACTATTCGAGAGAGGCTTGCCCAGTTGGTTGAACTAGAAGAAGACATATTTATTGCAGGATTCCATCAGCAGGTATAGAAGGAAAGAGAGAAGGCCTATCATGAAAGGCACATCAAGAAGAAGGCATTAAACAAGGTGACCTAGTACTGGTATATGATCTAGTACTAGTTCATCAAACACCCTCGGAAGTTTAGAACACAATGCCTTGGGCCATATGAGATCACCTATGTTACAGAAGGAAGAGATGCGCAGTTAAAGACTTTGAATGGAGAATTGAAGGAAGGATTAGTGAATGGGAGTTGGCTGAAGTTGTACTATGACAACCAGTTGCCTCGCAACTCTTAGTAAAAGCATAAGGAAAAGGGTCTAGGTACTGGGTGTAGTTGAAACTGGGTACCAGACACAGAAAATACCTGAGCATATAAAGAAATTGAGGATGACAAAGATATGAGCTCCTGCAAATAACCATGGATGTTGCAAGAGTTGAAGGGGTGCCATTAAAGGAGAAAAACATTCCAACACCAATATTCATGGTTGGTGGTCAATAATTGTTGATCATAGGGATTGATTATCTAAGAGATGCATTAGGGATAAGGTACAGAAAGGATAACTGATCGATCGTTATAATCTTCAGTTCATGAGGAAAACAAAGAGTACGAAAAATGAACAATACGACGATGATCATAGCATAAGTCCAATTGCAACCTAGAAATAGGTTGTAATAAAGAGGCACATCCACTACCTCTACTTCCACCTCTACCGTCTTCCCGCCTAATTGGACTGGAAAGGAAGGGAGAATATCATGGGGGAAGAGGGAATGACCATCAAAAGTAGTCAACATGTTCGATGATTTGGAAAGGGTTGGAGAACCGAGAGCTTTCCAAAAAACCAAGGACATCACACACGTAGCAGTGCCTTCATCAACAACTGCACGTTTGATGGTATACTTTGAATAATCCACATGGATTTGGAAAGACACATGGTAAGGCAAGAAAGGCTTAACATATTTGACGTCAAACTTGATAAGCTTTGAGCCACTAGGTTCTAGAGCTCCTAGAGTAGAGACTAAGGCATTCCTTTTTGAAGGAAACGTCTGGAGTACCTCCAAAGCCGACATAACACAAGGGGCTTTGCCCATTTCCTCAATAATAGAGTAGTTATGGGCAGCTCTAGCATTTGCATTATGGGTAGAGTGCTTGAGTACTCCTTTCAGAATATGAGGCTGTGGCTCTAGTTTATCAATATGTAAAGTCATCTCTGGGGGAGGAGGAGGAGATTCTAGACCAGGAATAGTTTTTTTAGAACTATAGTCTCAAGATCGAGTGGCTATATCAATTTCTGCATTGACCATATTAATACATAGACGGTCTCCATCTTGCGACTGTTGGTTTTGACCAGCCATGTTTCCAACATTTGAGGAGCTCAAGGTGAAGTGTTGATTATGTGGGAATGGATTAGTCAGCACGACAGGCGATTGAGATAAAAGCCTCGCACCTTCTGCAAGTTTGGGGCACAAATGGCTAAGGTGATCATCTGTGAAAATCTTAGAGGGAAACTTCACCTTACATTTTTCTTGTTTTCCCTCTCTAGCACTATTACCTGTCTTCTCAATATTTTCCCTAGAATTATTACCATTTTTCCCACCCTTACAATTATTACGTCCTTTCTTCTTATTCCTTCCTAGTGGATGGTTACCATTCAAGTTGGTTGATGATTGCACTGAGTGTACATCTATCGAATGAGTGGGATTAGAGAATATAGAAGAAGTTGGTCTTCCTACAGACTATTTTAAAGACAACTCTTTTATCTGGTTCATCACCGAGTCTGTGGAATTTACATTGGCGGAGCCTACAATGCCATCAGAATGAGGTTCGGTCTTTTGTCTAAGGTTGTAAGTAGACCATGATGCCTCAGGAAGGAGGTGGTATAGCATCCCAAACTGAGCATATATCAAATATAAATTTTGGTCTCTAAAGATAACTTCTTCCTCATTAGTAACCCCAGAAGTAGAAACCATGCCCAAAACCCTTACAAAGTTGAGGGTATTTATGGGCATTTGCAGCTATTACAGGAGATTCGTCAAAGGGTTCTCCCAATTGTGTGCACCCTTGACCAATCTAATGAAGAAAGGGGCATTCAGATGAAGTGAAGAGGCCCAAGCCACCTTCGACAAAATGAAGAAAGTAATGAGTACGTGCCTTGTATTGGAACTACCATATTTCGGCCAACCTTTCACCTTGCAGTGTGATGCCTCCAGAGAAGGCATTGTGGTTGTACTGATGTAGAATAGGCACCCTCTTTCCAATGAGAGATGAAAGCTCAGGGGTCCTAAGTTACTTTACACTATCTACGACAAAGATATTTTGGCCATCATGCATGGCTTGGCCAAATTCTGACAATACTTAGTCAGTGCTAAATTTATGGTAAAATCATATCACAATAGCCTTAAGTACTTCTGGGAGCAGAGATGAAAGACAATAGAAGTGGGTCAGTAAGATACATGCCTATGACTTTGACATTGAATTCATCAAAGGGAAAAACAACGTAGTGGCAGATGCATTATCCAGGAGATCATTAGTATATGCCATGCCCGAGGTATTAGTTGATTGGAAGGATCACTTTGTGATGGAATACTCAAAAAATCAGTTCTCTTGTCAGGTGATAGATGGACGGGTACAGGATGTTAACTTCAGGGTCATAGAGGGAATCATCTACTACAAGGGCCGAATCTTTTTGGTCCCTGAATCAACCTTCAATATGGGACCTGATGAGATATTGAGAAGGTGTGTTATGAAGGAAGAGTGACCATTTATTATCATATAATCTCATGAAGGCATCCTAGGAGGAAATTACGCAGGGAAGGAAACTAAACAGAAAGTTCTTAGAGCTGGACTTTGGTGGCCTACCTTACATAGAGATGCCACAGATTTTTACAAAGCCTGCGATGTATGCCAGAGAGTTGGGAAAACATCTAGAAGAGATGAAATTCCATTAGCACCACAACTGACCCTACAAGAACTTGAGAAATTCACTATTGACTTCGTGGTACCTATAAACCCACCATGGAAGTGCACAGGAGCAAGGTACATAATTACTATGACAAAGTACTTGACTAGATGGGCTGAAGCAAGAGAAATTAAGGACTGTAGTGCAACTACAACTGCATGCTTCATATTTGATAACATCATAACCAAGTTTGTATGCCCAAAGATCCTCATGAGCGATCAAGACACACATTTCATAAATAAAATAGTTGAAGCTCTGACTGAGGAATTTGCAGACCACCATCAGAAGAGCACACCTTACCATCCCTTATAAAATGGGATAGTGGAAGAATTCAATAAGATCTTGGAGACAGCACTGACGAATATTTGTAGTGTGAACATGGATGACTAGGATTTAAGAGTACCAGCATTACTGTGGGCCAGTAAGATACATGCCTATGACTTTGAAATTGAATTCATCAAAGGGAGAAACAATGTAGTGGAAGACACATTATCCAGGAGGCCATCAGTCTATGCCATGAAAGATGTATTAGTTGATTGGAAGGACCATCTTGTGATGGAATAATCAAAACATCAGTTCTCTTGTCAAGTGATAGATGGACGGGTACATGATGATAACTTCAGGGTCATAGAGGGCATCATCTACTACAAGGGCCGAATATTTTTGGTTCCTGAATCAACCTTCAAGGCCAAGATACTACAGGCTTGTCATGACTCACCAGTGTTAGGGAACCAAGGGAAATGAAATACTTATAGGTAGGTAAGGGAGAGGTTCTCATGGAAGGGCCTCAAAGAAGATGTGACGAGTCACATCAAGGAGTGTACTACTTGTCAAGAGAATAAGGATGAGCACACTCATCCAACGAGACTGTTGCAACCTTTACCCATCCCCAAGAATAAATGGGAGATTATCTCTGTTGGCCCTTGGTTATGAAAGTAAGTTAAGATCAAGGAAGAAAAGGAAAAAGTGAACTGTGCAGAAGACAAAATGACTGCTACTGGGTCGAAGTGAGCAAAAGAGAAGAAAAGATGGAGTGAAGTAAAAGGAAGCAAGTTGTGGGATGAGGAGATCGAGGATGACAGATCAGTAAGGAAGAAAGATCGTGGACAACTCAGCAAGTGGAAAAATCCACCGTTGGATGCTTTGGAGCATCGCGCAAGAAGGAAGGATTGAAGAATGCCTCAACCATATTTTCTAGGGTGGTGGTCGAAGCATTCAGGGAATTTTTGCATAAATGTTTAGAAGCATATTTTGATGATTGGACTGTTTTTAGTTTATTGAAAAATCATATTTAATGTCTAAGGTTAATGTTGGACAAATGCAGGCAGTGTCAAATTTCCTTGAATATGAAGAAGTGCATCTTATTTTCACCATTTGGAGTGTTGTTAGGTCATATTGTATGCAAGCAGAGATTGTTGGTAGATCCATATAAAATTGATATTATAGTTGATTTAACCCCTCCTACTTCAGTCAAATAGCTGCGCACTATGTTGGGACATACTGGATATTATAGTAAGTTCTTTAAAGGATATACCCAGATTACAACACCTATGGAGAATATTTTGAAGAAAGACTGTCAGTTTAGTTGGACAGAAGAATACCAGCAGAGCTTCAACACACTGAAACAGAAAATGGTTACTGCACCCATTTTGGTTTTTCGATATTGGAGCAATAAATTTCATGTGCATGTCGATGCATCTTCCATTGCATTTGGAGCTTTGTTAGCACAACCTGGTGACAAAGATATTGATCACTGGTTATCGTTTTCTAGCAGGAAGCTATCAACAACTGAGATTAATTATACCACCACTAAGAGAGAAGGATTATCCATGGTGTATGTTCTACAACAATTTCTCCACTACCTATTGGGAGGACACATTAAAATGTTTACTGATCACTCCACACTGAAATACCTAGTCAACAAGCCAGTGTTGGGGGGGAGAATATGCATATGGCTTCTGCTATTTCAATAATACAACTTTGAGATCATATTTAATCCAGGAAGGATGAAAAAAGGTCACAACCACTTGTCAAGGTTAGAACATGGGGAAGAGCCAACTAGTTTGGAGGATACATTGTTGGATGCATAGTTACTGATCGTTATAAATATTGATGAACACTTCGCATAGATAGTCCAGTTCTTGTCAAGAGGAATGACACCTAGTGAGTATACAATTCCCTAAAAGAAACAACTAGTAGTGCATCCTGCCAACTTTTCACTTATAGTTGGATAGTTATACAAGATAGGACCTAATGAGACATTGAGAAAGTGTGCTATAAAGGAAGAGAGGCCATTGATCCTCACAGAAGCTCACAAAGGCATCACATGAGGAAATTACGCATGGAAAACAACTGCGCAAAAGGTTCTTAGAGCTGGCCTTTGGTGGCCTACCTTACACAAAGATGCCACAGACTATTATAAAGCCTGCGATGTATGCCAAAGAGTTGGGAAACCATCCAGAAGAGATGAAATTCCATTAGCACCAAAATTGACCCTATAAGCATTTGAGAAATGGGCTATTGACTTTGTGGGACCTATAAACCCACCAGGGAAGCGCACAGGAGAAAGGTACATAATAACTGTGACAAAGTACTTGACTAGATGGGTCGAAGCAAGAGAATTTAAGGAGTGTAATGCAACTACAACTACACTCTTCATATTTGATGGCATCATAACTGAATTTGGATGCACAAAGATCCCCATGAGAGATCAAGGCACACATTTCATAAATAAAATAGTTGAAGCCTTGATTGAGGAATTTGTAGTCCGCCATCAAAAGAGCATGCCTTACCATCCCCAAGAAAATGGGAAAGTGGAAGAATTCAACAAGATCTTGGAGACAACGCTAACAAAGATTTGCAGTGTGAATAGGGATGACTGGGATTTAAGAGTACCAGCAGTATTGTGGGCCTATAGAACCACTTGCAAGAAACTAACATTGCAGACCCCTTTTAAGTTGGTGTATGATCTCCAAGTCGTTGTCCCAATGGAGTATTTGGTACCAATCCTAAGAATTGATGCCTTTATAGATATGGATTATACTGGCACTGTTCGAGAGAGGCTTTCCCAGTTGGTTGAACTAGAAGAAGACAAATTTATTCCATCAGCAGGTACAGAAGGAA
The DNA here is from genome assembly GCA_900067695.1 of Picea abies. Classification (NCBI taxonomy): domain Eukaryota; kingdom Viridiplantae; phylum Streptophyta; class Pinopsida; order Pinales; family Pinaceae; genus Picea; species Picea abies. Next base: position 19,012 of record CBVK0100099883.1, read on the forward strand.
AGAGAGAAGGCCTATCATGACAAGCACATCAAGAAGAAGGCATTTAAACAAGGTGATCTAGTTGTTGTTCCTGGGTTTATGTTTTAAGGCTATAAAACATACTGTCAAGGCATCCGTAAATGATTTAAAGAAATGATTTGAAGATAAGGAACCAAAGAAAGATCAGAACAGATTCAGTTTCTCAACTGTCTCTATCTTACATCCTATTGTTCTTGGATGCTATTGTCTCACTCAATAGCAGCCCATGATATTTCTAACTCAACCTGGTTAGTTGTTGTTTGTAAAATAGTATTTAATAAATTCAGGGCAATGCTGGTTTGATCCTGCAGGCCTGGTTCTACGTTGGGTTGTCTGCTACTAGGGACAGTCATGGATGAATAAAGTTTAATAGTTTATAGAGGGATTTTAATTGGTTTGTTACTTCGGATTTCCAGAGATGAGATCAAGGAAAACAAATTTTAAATCTAAAAGAGTAATGTAAACACATTCAAGGTCGTTTCCTAGTTTTGTAACAATTTTGATAATTGTAAACAACAAATAAACACTACAGAGAAATATAAGGCTTTTATCAAGAAAGAATCTTATATTTCAATAGACAATGATGAAAGAAGAAACGAGGTTTCTAACAGAGTTAAGTATTAAGGAACAAAAGTTTTACAGGTCCTAAAATTACTAAAGCAATTTCAGAGGAAAGACTGTAAACCATTTAACATCCAAACCAATCTAAAATAATAAACAACGATGTATATAACTTCAAACTGATTTACTTGTTAGAGGAAACATTGAAGGAAAAATTCGACAAAGTATACTAAACAGGGAGAAGACACATAGTTACAAAGTTCCAGGATCCAGAATCTCGTTTGTGATCTATATTCCGATGTATTTCAAAACTGCTATTACAAAAATGGCTCTCTCCAAAATTTCTGAAGCCTTTTCTCAGCCTTTCGAAACTATATTTATACATTTCATCAAAGCTTCTCGTTGGTGACTAACCAACTTCCTAAAATTTCGGTTACATAAAATAATGTCAATCGTTTATAATTTCTCTTAAATTTCTAATAATAAAAACATTTAAAAAAGGTTTTAAGCTTGTGTTGATGAACTTCCTTTCTCTGATTCAACGCATTGAACACATTTTCCCAAAAAATTTACTAAGATCCTGGGAGCCTCGGGTATCTCGTTTGATTCAAATGAGAAAAATCTTCTCTGTAATTCGGGCAACCGACCTTCTATCATTCTTTGTGTGAATTTAACAGTTTTCAACCTTAAACTTGAAGTCACCATCCATTTATTGATTTCTGTAATGTTGATCAATTTAATATTTGAAATTTCTTCTTTCTTTTCCTCTATCTCTTCTCTAAACTTTAGCTAGTGCTTGGCAATATTGACTTCGCCTAACAACCCAAAACAACCATCTGTTCCGATATTCAATGAATCTCTTTCAATGAGATCGAAGATTCCTTGGCAATCTTGATTAACCTCTCTTGTGATTCATTTATATTCAACCAGTTTTGTTTCCCATACTTTAATCATTATATCCCCTTTAACCTGTTCAGAAATAGATAATTTCTGAGTCTTTCCAATTTATTCCTTTAATGAGGAAGCCACTGCTTTCTGAAAAGTAGTCCTTTCTTCTTTCACCTCCCGTTCTTTCTGGAACACATTCTCCAAAGACTTATTTGATTCTTGAAAATAATTCTGGATTATTTCCATATTCAATAATACTTTTTGTTGTTCCTCCTCTATTATTACATATATATCCAATGCCTGTGTCCTGAAACTTTCAATCTCTATTACCTGGTTAGTAATTGAAATAATCTTATCTTGCAACTGTTTGTTTTCTTCTCAAGGGTACCGAATCTGCATGAAAGTGACAGGGATCTTTTCTCCCGAAAAGTCTGCATAACATCATGGCTACATAAACCATATATTCGTGTATGGAAGCCGTGGCATAAATCTCATGAGAATAAGCCCTAAACTTTTCTTCAGACCTCGCCCAACCTTTAATCATGTCAGGATATGTCTGGTCTGCCTCAATACATTCCTTTCTCTGAAACTCGGCTAAAAATTCAGTATTAAAGGTGTGTTTTTAATTCGGCGAGAGTTTATACATTACTTGAATGTGCTCAGGCCTGAATGAGCCGATGATATCTCCTTTCTCATTCTGGATACTTCTTGTTGGGATATCTACCTTATCTAGATCCTAGCTGATCATATCAATATATGCCACCAGCCTCAGACGCGCAGCAACCTTTTGAAGCTCAGACTCAGCAACGTCTCGGAGATGATTTTCCGAATCAGGGTCTGCATACTTTATCTCATCCTCCAGCAATTCAAAAATTTCAGTCCATGATTTGATGGAGTGTATGGCATGTGGAGTAGTATCAGAGATAATATCACCTTCCTGTTGGTCTTCGTTTTTCTTCGGTGCTTTTTTAGGTGCCATAGCTCTGCGTTTGACTTGAAAACCTGTCACAGAAAGTGGATGAATAAGCTCAGCTTTGAAATGAAAATACAGATGTTCGAACATTTATTTTGAATATATCTTAAAAATAATGGGAATTGTACATCTGTCACGAAATTAAATCTCTTAATGTAGAAGATATTTTCGGAGATATGCATTTAATATTCATACTTAGGAGCTCTCGACTTTTCAAATAAAATGAGAAACTTGCTTAGTCGGAAAACGAAGCATTGATGAACACTTACAGAAAGATTACCTTTAAACCCATTTTAGAAAGAAGATTTATTAGTGTTAATTATAGATTAAAACTGAAAACATGAATTTTCGGGGTTTCGACAATCTTGATGTCGAAAGGTATGTCATCGGAAAAGCTCGATCGCTGAAAATGCGAAATCGCTGAAAATGCGATGTTTTATTTAATATTTAAATGTTTTTAGTATGTTGATTAATCGAGATTCGACCCTTTCGGGATTTCGTTAATCGGAATTCCGAACATCAGGATTTTGGGAAACCTGATGACATGAGACATGCTCTCACGGAATCGCGAATCCTGAAATCACGAAATCGCGATGGCCTGTTTCTTTTAAACATAGGATTTAACTTATCTTAATTAACTGAATAATCATGATTAGGGCCAAAACATCATTAGTTTAGTTTTAACATGAATTATGAATTGGGATTTTGGAAATTGGGATTTCGGGAAATATGATGACAAGAGTGTTGGAAATACTAAAACAACTGAGAGGGGGGGGGGTGAATCAGTTGTTTATAAGCTTAAACAATCTTATACCTTTTAAAACAATTATTAAGATTTCTTCATGTGTCATCAACCAATCATATAACATATGGACAGTAAGAGTAAAAATCATCAGTCACACATAAATACACACAGAGACAGATTTTCACGAGGAAACCCATAAAGGGAGAAAACCT
>CBVK0100099884.1:0-22403 GCA_900067695.1 Picea abies
ACCATAGGCCGAAGCCACCCTCCAAGCACCTTAACCTTGACTGAGAATTAATCTGGAAGCAAACCCTAGGCTAGATAGCCAAACAAGGTGTAGCACATCTTCCTCGAAGGATAGCGCACCAACAATAGCTGATCAAATAGTCCAAACCCTAGCCAAGAGATAGTCCAAGCTCATACTGAAAACTAGCTACAATTGCAGCTCTCCTCCACATGTGCGCACCAAACTGGGAACTGCAATTCTGAGATGCTATCAAATGAGAACGGGCGCCTTGTATTTATACTGGTTCTGCCAGATTTGCTGGGGTCAACTTCTCCTTCTGGATATGTGTTTGTTCAGTATATTATTATTGTTTCTGGCCGACTTCTTCTCTTGGAGGCTAATAACCTAATATAAATTATCNNTAACCTAATATAAATTATCTTCTTGAGCCGACAAGACTTCTAGGGTTATTAGCCAACTCATTAGGGTTTTCTCTTGCTCTCCAGAGCCTTCTATTCTCGTCAGGTTTACACATGGAGGTAAATACCTCCCGCAGCTACCATAATATTAACATTTGCCTCCCATAACTTTGACAGAGGTTCTATATGTTTCGGGCTTGAAGAAGAACTTAGTGTCAGTTTCTGCTATTGAAGAGAGGGGCTATGAGGTCTTGTTCCGTGATGGGCAGGTGCTCCTTTTCCCCAAGGGGTCTAGCATCACTTCGGCCAAAGTGATTGGGACTAGACATGAGAATTTGTACAAGCTTTTGTTCCAGCCAGCGAGAGCATTGATTCATACTACTAGCAGCAATAACCTATGTGAGCTATGGCACAGGAGGATGGCACATTTGCACCATGGGGCTTTGAGAGTTTTGAGGGAGATGGTGACAGGAGTTCCAGATTTCAGTTCAAAGCACCGTGAGTTGTGCAAGGGGTGTGCTTTGGGAAAGTACACCAAGACTGCTTTTCCGAGCAGTGACAGTAGAGCAGCAGGGATTCTTGATCTTATACATTCAGATGTATGTGGCCGGATGTCTTCGGCATCGTTGACTGGTTTTTTATACTATGTTGTATTCATTGATGACTTCTCACGAAAGTCTTGGATTTTCTTCATGAAGACCAAAGGACAAGTCTTCAGTCGGTTCCAAGAGTTCAAAGCTCTTGTGGAGAACCAGACAGGAAAGAAAATCAAAGTTCTGAGGACGGACAATGTGTATGAGTATACCTCCAAGGAGTTCATGGACTTTTGTACAGGAGAGGGCATCAGGAAAGAGTTGATTGTTCCTTACAACCCACAGCAAAATGGGGTTGCAGAGAGGAAGAACAGGGCCATTGTTGGGGCTGCAAGAGCCATGCACATGATCAGGGGTTGCCACTATTTCTATGGGCTAAGGCATGCTACATTGCAGTTTATCTACAGAACAGGAATCCTCAAGGTTGTGGGGAGCATGACTCCTAAGGAGGATTTTTCTGGGAAGAAGCCTGAGGTGGGGCACTTTCGGATTTTTTGGTGCATCACTTATTCACATGTCCCTTCTGAGAAGAGAAAAAAGTTGGAGCCCACGGCAGAGAGAGGGATCTTCGTTGGGTACAGTGAGACTTCAAAGGCTTTCCGTATGTACCTTTCTTCCTTGAGGAAGACTGTCTTGAGGAGGGATGTCAAATTTGAGGAGGACGAAGCCTTTAGGAAGTCTAGGGGGACAGAGAGGGGTGACCAGTCTTCACTCAAATTCAGGTGAGTCCGCAGCAGACTACAGTGACACAAAGTACGGGGCCACCAGTTTCGGTGACGACAGGTTCACAAGTGACAGGGCCACAGGGTTCAGGTTCGCGGGCTACTAGTCCACAGGTTTCAAGATCGGATACTCCAGAGTCTACTTTGGGATCATTGTCTTCAGGAGATGGGGTTGAGCAAGGAGAGTCCCCTCCACGGAACACTACTTCAAAGAGGAGGAAGCCCAAGTGGCTTCAGGATACTTTGAGGGAGGCACAGGATTCAATGGGGAATCCCAGACAGGCAGTGAGGGAGAGTAAACCTCCTGAGAGGTTTTGCAGCTACATCGCGATGTGAGCAGTATTCGGGAGTCTAAGCCTTCCACTTTTGAGGAGGTTTCTGGTAGACAGGTTTGGAGAGATGCCATGATGGAAGGGTACAATTCCATCATGAAGAACGATGTCTAGGAAGTTGTTCCTAGACTTGAGGGGAAGTCAGTGGTGACTTCCAGGTGGCTCTATAAACTAAAGAATGTTACAGATGGCAGCATTGAGAAGTACAAAGCTCGCTTTGTGGCTCAAGGGTTTTCACAGGTTGAGGGAGTCGACTATGATGAGACCTTTGCACCGGTTGGTAGATATACTTCAATCAGGTCTGTGATTTCCATTGGAGCAGAGATGGGTTCGAAGATTCACCAGATGGATGTGAAGACTGCATTTTTGATTGGTCTTATACAAGAGGAGGTATATATTGAGCAGCCATTGGGCTTTAAGGTGCATGGGAGGGAGTCTCATGTGTGTAGACTGAAGAAGACATTGTATGGGCTGAAACAAGCTCACAGAGCTTGGTATTCGAGGATAGATGCCTATTTGCAGCAGTTGAGTTTTGAGAAGAGTGAGGCGAATCCCAACCTATACTACATTGTGGTTGAAGAGGAACCTCTCATTCTCTTGCTATATGTGGATGATCTTTTCATTACAGGGGTAGAGAGACTCATCAGCAGCTGCAAGGAGAGCCTTGCTTAAGAGTTCGAGATGACTGATATCGAACTGATGCATTACTTTTTGGGATTGGAGGTTTGGCAGGAGCCTAGACACATCTTTCTGGGACAGGGGAAGTATGTGTGTGACATTCTGAGCAGATTTTAAATAGAGGATTGTAGGCCCATGACCACTCCTATGATTACCAACTGGAAGAAGCTTCATGCTTCTGAGTCATAGTTGGTGGATTCCACTTTGTATCATCAGTTGATCGGGTCATTGATGTATTTGGTCAATACCAGGCTAGATATTTGTTTTGCTGTCAACACTCTTAGTCAGTTCATGGTGGAGCCTAGGAGAGTGCACTGGGTGGCAGCAAAACATGTGCTCAGGTATCTTTGTGGTACGGTAGATTATGGTCTGGACTATCAAAGAGGAGATGAAGTTCATCTGGTTGGCTATACAGATTCAGATTGGGCAGGATGTGTCAGTGACAGGAAGAGTACCTCAAGGTGGTGTTTCGGATTGGGCTCAGCAGTTGTGTCTTAGTTCAGTCGGAAGCAAAAGTCAATGGCTTTGAGTCCTGCAGAGGCTGAGTATATGGCGGCCAGTCATGCAGTTGTGAGGCCCTTTTGCTTCGCAAGTTGCTGGTGGGATTGTTCGGTGTGCAGTTGAGGCCTACCGTGATTTACTGTGATAATCAAAGTTGCATTAAACTCTCGGAGAATCCAGTTTTCATGACCGATCTAAGCATATCGAGATTCATTATCACTTCATCCGTGACTATGTTCAGAGAGGAGTTGTGGAGCTACAGTACATATCTACAGAGGAGCAGGTTGCAAACATACTCACCAAAGCATTGGGCAAAGGCAACATTGTATTTTTCAGGGACAAGCTTGGAGTGGTGAGTAACACTTTCCTCGGTAAGAGGGAGTGTTAAAATTTTAATTAAAAAGCACCTAGGCAAGTGTTTCTCATCACCTAGGCGCTTAAGGGGTGAGAAAGTGCTTAATGTGGGCCCTAGTCATTTAATTTGTGAGATGCAAATTAAAAGGTGACTTTTTGAGACTTATGGAAAGTGGGTAAGTAAATTGATTTTATCCCCACCATTGATCTCGTATAATCTCAACTGTTAGATGAGATGACCCTTGAGCTTCCCTCATGAGGTTGAATAGGGTAAGGAGGGTGCACCATTCTTTGGTAGTTCAGACATTTTGAGAGAGCATTTTCAAGCTTGAGAAGAGGCCATTTTTGCAAAGCTAGGGCACGCACCCCAAGGCTGCTAACTAGCACAGAAATCGAGGCAAGGAGTTCAGCATACACAGGAGGTCATACAGCACAGATTTTGAGGTCCGTACAGTCTTTTGTGTGCACAGAAATCGAGGAACAGAACAACATTTAATTATGTCTGTACAGTACAGATTTATCAATCCGTACAGTCGTACTTTGGCACAGTTTTTGAGGAGGGACAGTATGTCGTACACAGGTCGTACCGTACGGATTTCGTAGAGGTCCGTACAGTTACTTCTTGGCACAAAAATCGAGGCAAGTTGTTGTGTGGTGTTTCTAGCAAGTTTGGCATGGTTTTCAAGGCAATCGTATAGCCATTAATGCACCCAGAAAATTGTTGAAGTTGTTGGCACGAATTTCAAGGCAGTCGTACAACCATTTGGAGGCATAAAGATCGAGGAGCGGACCTGTAATTTATTGCAGAAAATTCCGGAAAGAGTTTTAAGGAGTTTGGCTCGTTTTCCTGTGTGAAGACTTGGCACGGCTATCGAGATAAGTTTGTCATTTAAATTTCTGAAGATGAACATGCTATAACAGAATTTCTCTGAAGCTCCTAAATAACAAAAATCTCCCTCTCACTGGTTTTCCCCTTGTGGGTTTTTCCAAGGTCGTTGTTAGACCAAAAATCACTGTGTTAAATTTTTCTGAGTTTATGTGATGCTGATATTTTATTTCTGCGTTATAAACGATGTTCAGAATCCTCATGTTTCAGTTCTGAAATTATTTTTTGTTGTATTTAATTGGCTATTATAATTCTGGGTTTGGGCATTAAACATTGGCTGAAAAATCAACGAGACTGAAACTGGGTTGGGGTCTGAAATTTTACAAGAAAACCCATGCCAAGTGTGAGAGGTAGGGTTGCCACCTCTCTCCATCCTCCATCTAATTGACACATGGGAGAAATGAGTGGGTAAGAGGGGTGTCAACTCTCAAGAGGTAGGCAACCTCCTCTTGGAGTGTGCCACCTCTCTCCAAGAGGGGCACACCTCCTCTTTGTGACATGTCACAACTCAAGAGAACTCCTACTTAACTCACCCACAACTCCTCATGGATTGCCAACAAGGCTCAGATAAGTCCAAGAGAGGGCGAGTTAACCCAAAAAAATAAGTTTGCTGATTTTTTTTATTTTTTATGTCTTTTATTGACTTTTGTGAGGAAAATCAATTTTTAAATGATTAAAATCACTAATTTAACTCACAAAAGTGGGACTTAAGTAAAGTGGGTATTTTAAGTCAAAAAATGAATACCCCCAAGGCATATAATGCCTCCTAGTACCACTTTTTTAACATACGACTAAATTACAATTAAAATATCTCGTTTTATGGGAAATTTTTTATTGACTCAAAACATTAAAAAACTTAGGGGTGAGTGAGCGCAATTTCCGAATGACTCAATATTGATGACCTAGCATGGTAATATAAACATTTGGACACTAGAGTTAGATTTTCCAAGCTAAGCCCTAACCATCGGTGCACACTCCAACTTTGGAGGTAGTGAGTGAAAAAACTTAGAAATTATAACTTGCCTAAAATAAATTTCAGGCAAGAAATAATTAACAAGTGAAAAAAATACTCTAGAGTATGTACTCATGATCAAGGCTTAGGAGGCCAAGCCTTTTACAAAATCATCATGTCAGTGTCATCTTATTACAATGTCCCAAAAGGGGATGGAAATGCGAAAAAATGGTCATATTTGACCGGTTGAACTTTTGAACTCTGATTTTTAACATGTGAATGTTCAATCTTTGGCGACTCAACTGCAAGTCCATCCTAGTGCAACTTGGTGGATAACAAGGCCTATTGTGATTTCAGTTCATCTTGCAAAGTTTTAATTTCTAATTGGAGATTAGGGCAATCTACTAGTGAATTTTGGAGGAGTACGTTTTCTTGGTTTTTTATTTCGAAAACCAATTGTTTGAGCTCTAATACCTCTGCATGGAGTTGTTTGCTTTCATTGTCTAGAGATTCTACCTTCCGCAACAAGTATTTAACCTAGGATGTCCAATACGAGAAACATCGCTCCATGGCGATATCTGTGGAGCTGTATATACATCCCAAAGGGTTGCTTGGGTCATTGAGAGGACAACAATTCTGTGATGTCTGGTCTGTTAAAGTCTCGGACTGTCCATCAGTGCGAAATGAAGTTGTGTCCTCCATTGAGTCCATGAGCTCCCTGTTGTCGTCCTTATACACACCTACAAACGTGGAGAAGTCTCCAACCCACTTGGTATGTCCTTGGAGGCACAAGCCTAAGTCCAAACCCACTGTCACCTCGATATGGACTTCTTTTGTCTAGGCTCACTCCTAGGGAAGCCAAGGGGGGTAGACCCTACTTAACTATGTTAAGGTTGAATTAGTTGATCTAGGAGTTAATTTGGTTTTTAAGGATGCTCAACCCAATGACAAGCAAATGCAAAATCCAACTTTTCAAATGACAAGCAAATCCCTTTTTTAAGATACAAAAACAAACCAGTGCCTAAAATATACCCAAAGTTCAATTACACAATTACAAGATAATCTACAAAATGAAATACAACATAAACTATTTACACAATGAATTAAACAATGAAATAGCTTAGCCTTAAACAACTAATCCACAATGAAAGAATGCATTCAACACCATAAACAATGATACATCAACTCATATAGATATTCACAATGAAAGAGATAGCATGGAAAGGAAACAACTTGAAAAGTAAATTGCTTTGAAAGTAAAGATGCACAACTTGAAAAGTAAATTGCTTTGAAAGTAAAGTTGCACAACTTGAAAAGTAAGATAGCTGAAATTGAAATTGCAAATGTAGTGAATGTAGTGTGTAGGTTAATTTTAGTACATTTTAAGTCTCTCTTGAATTAGGAGGAATTAAGGTGTGAGAGATGCAAGCCTAGACTATGTGACTACCCCAAGTCCCTATCCCTTCAACCAAAAGGAAATGTCGGGTGCTCAAGAAGAAGGCCAAACAAGGTCCTTCCCTAGCTCCTTAGGTCAAATCCAGAATGCTTGGGCACTCAACAAGAGGGAAACATAGTGTCGTGAAGACGTCACCGACTTCAACCTCAAGTAGCCTCCCAAGTCACACTATTTTGGTGATTGAAAGAATGAAAGGATTGAGTGCCTAATTAAACTAGCCTCACAATCCCTTTCCCTTTCTTTCTTTCCCAAATCCAAAGTGGCAAGGGAAAGAAATACGGGGTACAGGCGGGGCACAAGTTAAATTATTTTCCAAAGCAAATAAAAGTCCTAGCCTCACGATATTGCAAGGTTGGCAAAGCCAAGCACAATTCAAGGTGTGGGCACAAATTAATAAATTTAATAACTTGAAATGAAAATTGACAATTGCCTAGCCACGCAACTTTGCCTTAAGGACAAAGGTGGGCAAAATAATGTAAATCAAATGACTAGACAACCTCACAACAATGGCACAAGGAGGAGGACAACCCTACCGATTTTGTGCCAAGGTGGGTGAATGTAAAGGAAATAACTTAAATGGAAATAGCTAAACTAGCCACACAACTTTCTCTTTATGAGAGAAGTGGGGCAAATAATAAGATGCAAAACAAAAAATTTTAAATAATCTAGCCTTACGATATTGCATGGATTGGCATAGCCAAATCACTTTGCAAGGTGTAGGCACTAAACTAATTTACAAAACAAAAATTTAACTTTATGGAAAAGAATGCAAACCCAAGAGACTCTCTTGGGCTACTTACAATGCTTGGAAGAGAGGAGAAAGAAGGAGGTTTGATACCCAAGCCTTTGGGGGCTCTCTTGGAGTGTTTTGAGGCTCAAAATGGGCAGCACTTTCCCTTGATCTGGCGATAATCTGCAAAAAACAGCAAGCAAAAGCTTGCTAGAAATGCTGCAAAAACACTCAAAAACTTAGTAATTTTTGTTAGTCTACCACCACTATGTCAATGTGGATTACTCTCTCAGGGTATTTCTTAAGGCATACTTCCACATTTTCAATCACCCCATGTGTGGGTATGGCTCTGTTGACCGCCTATTCAACTAGGGGGTCAACTCCATGTACCATGAAGATATGCATCATCAGATGCAAATAAGTCGAAGACTTTTTGGTTCTACAGGGCATTTTTTTTGCTCCAGCACACAGTTTTGTATGTGGGATTTGCGCACCCCTGTGTGGGTTTATAATGTAATAGGTCTACATGGATCATGGTTAGGTCAGTTGCCTTAGGATTTCTTCATTAGGAGAGTTCCTTTCACTGAGTGTTTTTTATCCTCAGGAGGTTGATTTGGCCTAACCAGCCTTATTAATCTCCCTTGAGTTTTTCACTCCCACTAGCAATAAATCCTCCAAAGTGGTTAAAGGCATTCTAATGAAGTCATTCTCTGGTAGCTAGTGTTTAGGAACGATGTAAAAGACCAAGTAAGACAACACGCGAAGTTTCATGATTTTAGGTCGAGTCTAGATAGGTTTATTTTAATTAATTAATTTTTCTTAAGGTTGGGAATTAAATTAATTAATTCTGGATAATTAATGTAAAACTTAGGTCCCTAGGCTTTTGATAGGGGTATTTGTACTCAAAAGAACTGTAATGAGACCCCCTACACCCTTGGACCAAGTTTCAACTCAGTCGGACAAGTTTTGTTAGGGTTTTGTCCACTTAGGAGTCTTAGTCAGATAAAAGCAATTTTAATTGCTAAACCCAAGACATGGGGAAATGTCAATTTTGTAATAAATAATCAAATAAGGTAAAGTAAAGTGACAATTGATGAGAGGGACCCCACCTAACCTTTCCTAACCTTTCCTAACCCTTTCCTAACCTTACTTACTCTTTTACCCACTCATTTAATTTTTACCCACCTTGGGATTTGCGCCCGTCATTGAGGAAATGCGTCCCCCTTCCTTGGATTTTTAGTAACTCGCTTTTAAGTTGAGTTATGGGCCCCTCCTCATGAGGTGGGCCCTTCCTCTACCTTCCATGTGCCATTGGGGAGTGTGTTCAACACACTCAACCCACACTCCACAAAACCTCGCGCTTTCCCCTTTTGAAATTCACGCTCCTCTTGGTAACTTACGCCTTCACTCATAGAAAGAGATGGAAACATCTCATTTGAAAGTGGGAACTAGCTTTAAGGCTAGTTCGCGGGCCTCCTCTTACCCGATGCACATCCTTCATGTTGCCACTTCACCTCACAACTCATCCCACTTACCAAATTCGCCTCTACCCTAAAAGCTCATGCTACCTCTCCATGAGTTGTCTTTTGGCTTGGATGTTTGACATTTGTCAAAGATCCATGAAGGGTCTCTCTTCCTCTCATTGCTATAAATGAGACTCTCCTCTCCCTCATTCATTACCATTCTTCACAGTGTTGTTATGCTACCAAATTCTCTCCATCTCCCTCTCTCTTTCTCTCATTACTTTCATCTTGCTTCACTGGTTTTGGTTCTTGAAGAGCTTGGAGCAACTTTGTTGCTACAACCTCTTCCCATTGGATAATAAAAAAATAGCTTTGGAGGAACTGTGGCGTTCAAGATTTGTCTGGATGTGCCACTTATTTATGAGGTGATATTGCTCATTGCTTTTAATGTTTTTGTGTTATTAAGTAGCATTGCTAAAGTATAACTTTGTTTGCTTGGCTAGGTTAAGTAAAACTTTGTTTGCTTGCCTATTTGCATTGAATGCATTTTTAATACTAACTTTGTTGTATTATTGATTGCATGCAGTCCATTGTTACTTTTATTTCACAGTTTATTGGAAGTTTTGCAGGTCATCTCAAAGAAGTTGTTGGGATAAGGTTCAAGGACGAATCTACCCTCATCTTCACTAAAACTTCATAAGCATTTTCTGTTCTTCTTCTTCCTTCTATCATATTCCGTTTTTGGTATCTAACTTGCTTAGATAGGTCAATTTAATCAATATAAGATTCTGGTTTTTATATGTGGGAAGTTACTGTTGAAAAACAGAAATTTCATAACCTTTTTTAGTGTGTTGCAGCACAAATCAACAAGCAATAGCTTGCTGATTTTTGCAGGTTCTCACCAGGCTAAGGGTACATGCTGCCCAAATTTTAAGCACAACACACATTTCCGGTCCTCCTTTCAAGAGTGGTAATAGTTTCTCTTCTTCTTCTCCTTCTAAATCACTGCAAGCAAGCCCAATGGAGTGTAACCAAGTGGCTTGCCTTCTTCATTTCAGTTTTTGCTTTGCAAGTCTTAGATTAGTTTTATTTCCGGTTTTTCTTGCATAGCTTAACTAGTTTAGTTGAGGATATCTACATGCATGCGTAAAAAATAAAATAATCTAAAGTAGATCTCACACCTAAATGCTAGTTTAGAGCCCGTGGAGACTTAGATTAAGTCTTTATTTTCTGTTGCATGCAAGTCTTTAATTCCTTGAATTTTTATCTTACACACATGCATGCACATACTAGTTATATAATCTTTTAAGTAATCGTCATTTACATTCCGCAAGTTATTTCCATTGCTTTATGTTTCACATGCAGTAACCTCATCACTTAAGAGTTCAACTTGCTATCTAATTATTTAAAGGCTTCAGCCTTCACAACTTTCAGTTTTCAGTTTCACAAGCATTTTCAGTTCTTAACATTTACATGTGATAATTCAACAACTTAAGAACTTAATTTGCAATTTCACGGTTTAAGAGTTCCCACTCATATCTTTCAGTTTCAGTGTTTTGGCACTTTTTGAGCAAGCTACAAGAACTCAAACACACTGCAACATTTAGCTCATAGGTTTAATAATCAATTTATTAGACTTAATAGGACACCATTACCAACCATCTTCGCCATTTAAAATGGGGTCAGAGGAAGGCAACGGAAGGTGCTAGGCCGGGGACGGTCTCACGGCGCGCGACGTCCTTTCCGAGAATACTCTGATCTTAGGACTGACCTGTGATGCTAGGGTGGGCCTCGTTGCCTAACTTCTTGAGCATCCAACAGTCACTTGGTAACTGGGGGAGGAAAGTTTTGGGTTGACACTTAGATAGGATTAAAATTAATCCCACTTAATCACTTAAATTAATCTTTGGTCTACAACATTGGCGGTTTACATTCCACACTTGCAAGCATTTGGATCTCATATTTATATTCACATGCAAGTATTTTATGTGTTGTAGAATAATCATCTAAGTGGTTACATCTATCATCTGGAGCACTCTTATTTTCAAGCATTTCATCTATCTTGCGTTCCTGTATCTGTAGTGTGATCCTTCAAGAAGTCTGCATCCACTTGGAGGCATTCTCTTGACTGGGTCTTTAGTGACTTGTGTCTTTTGCCATTGATAAGTAGTCCAATAGAGCTCTATCTATTGTGAGCATGCTTGGCTTGATGTGTTGATAGTTACTTCATCTTGAGTATCTTCTTTTCCTGCACATTTCAAGAAATTTGTTAATATCTGTATATCTTGTATCTAGTCTAGCTTAGCTTTGTATATCTTACATATCTTGTTGTATCTAATCTGTACTTTGTTATTGTTGTAATATTTGTAAACTTGTAATTATCTTGTAACGAATCTCCCCTTAACTTAGTTGACCCCTTGCCCAATCTTAGGCACTAGTTTTAATTGTCCTAGGAAAAGGCTTGATTGTTCATACTTTATTGGTGCATCTTGTATTTGTTGCTTAACATCATAGGCTAGATTTTCCCTGACCATTTAACTAATTAAAACCAACTCCTAGAACTTTAAACTCTAAATCTCATCCAGTAACTAGGGTCTACCCCCCTTGGCTTCCCTAGGAGTTAGCCTAGACGGAAGAGGTTCAAGTCAAAGTGACAGCGTGGACTTTAAACCTAGGCATTGTGCCTCTGAGGACGCACTAAGTGAGCAGGACTTAGCTCATGTTTGCAAGTATGTATAAGGACGACAACGGACTCTAGACTCAAAGCCACACACATTTTTGTAAGGTCGTGTGACCTTTAAGTCCAATTGTTGCATGACCTTGAGAGACATCATGTTGGCACCGGCCCCTGAATCCAGCATGCAATTGTTGAGGCTCTTGTTATGTAATGTCCCCACTTTGGGACATCATCACGGGGCAGAGATTTATGATGACCAGAATAGCCAGATGGGTGCTAGAGCGAGTACATGGGTATTTGAGAGGCATTGTGGGGTCCATCTTGCATTGATGATCATATTCCATCATTATGAGCCATTCTGCACGGGTTGGCTTTGGTTTCGTTGCATTCTGACGATTTCCATGATTTTGATGTTCCATGGTTATCTCTTTCTATTATTTGTTGCATACACACATACAAACACATCTAAAAGATAGATCAGCAAAGTGTTTGACGAAATACCTCACTCAGAAAAAGTTTTAAAAAGACACCAAAACAGTAATGATCCTTGCATAATGGCTTGGGATCATTACATGTTATTCATCAGCAAGGTCATAAAAAAGGGTGGGTGTTCATCATACTAGACCCTAAAGTGATCAACTTGTAACATGATAGGGGGGTCCATTGGTCCATCTGATCCTTTGAAGAAATTATCAAATCTTTCCTTAACAAATGGTACCTTGATGACTTCTCTTAGATGAATAGTTACGTGCATCTTGGATAGCGCCCCTTCGAAGTCAAAGTTTAAGTCCAGTCTTTCGGTTTTGGATGTTGTAGGAAGGAGAATGTCCAAAGGTGGAGGCTTTGTTTGAGTTATTGTAGGATTGGTAGAGATAGGTTGGTTTAGCTTCTTTCGTCTATACACCTGAAATTCTTGTTTCCTCAACTTCTCTTTTGATTCATGGTCTAAGTTGTTTATTACTTCCATTCTAGCCTTCCTGGCTGCCTCTTTTATGCCCTCTCAATGTTCCTCGGGGGAGATATTGAGGCAACTCTGGGGACCTTCTATAACATGGCCCACATTGTTTACTTGGTCATGGCCTTTAGGGGCATTCATGTTCCCAATGTGCTTCACTACACTGCAAACACCAAGGATTTTCATCCACGATGTTTGTAGGAGCTAAAGTATTAGGAACCTCTTGATCATTCTTTGGTCTATAAACTTGGTTCCCTTTTTGGAATTGGCCTTTATACGGGACCCTTACTGCTTGGTTTTGGGCTCTTTCCAGGTTGACAATCCTATTCATCATTTGTTGTTGGTTTTTTATCATGCCATCCATGGTCATTTGCAACTTTGCCAGGCTAGCAAATATCTGAGGAAAGCTCAGCATTGTGGACTATCTTGGGTTTAGTGTCCATTTTGACCCTTGGGTTTGAGAAAGGCTCGATTTTGGATGAGTGGAGGTTGTCCTCAATCTTTGTAGCTAACTCTTGGGCTTCTTGGATCGTTTGAGGGTTCTTATCCCTGAGGAGATAACCCAGTTGACCAGTAAAAGCTTTGGTGTAATGTAAACAAGGAAGTTATTCGCTGGATGATGACTCACAGGGATTTCCTGCAACAGGGTTTCGAACCTAGTGTGAAATTCTCTAATGGTTTCATTTTCTTGTTTCCAAAGGGTGTTCAGCCTAGTTAGGAGCATGTTGGGGTCTTCTTTGATACTCCATCGTTTGAGAAAGGCCTCTTCTAAGTTACCCATGGTCTTAATGTTGCCATCAGGAAGACTATTGTACCAATGTCTTGAAGCATCAAGGAGGGTGGCAGAGAAGAGCTTCATGACCAAATCTTCAGCATCATCACTAATGGGGTGAAGCTGAAAAAATGCCCAAAAGTTGCTCATATGCTCCTCGGCACTGGTTACATCTGTACCGGTGAACTTAGGCAGCCACTTCTCATACTTGGGAGGCATTTGCCTATGGTAGCCTGGTATGGCTGTCATGTCTAGAGGTTTGAAAAGATTGGATGACCATTGTCTGTGGTTATTGGCTTGGTTTGGATTGTTGGTCTGAGTTCCCGTGCTAGACATTGCGTTTAAAGGAAGACTTCCTCCGAAGAGTGATTTTACTACAGGAGAGTTTCAGGGAGGCTTTCTTCTGAAGGATTAAGGAGGGTTATTGTACCTCCTTGTGGATTGTGGAGTCGCCAGATAATTTTCTTGAACTTATCAAAGAGATAAGGGGATCACCCTTAGTGGAGTCGCCAAGTAAGCTTTGTAAGATAAAGATTCTTGAGGAAAGTCTTAGCGAAAAATGTCGTCTTTGAGGAGAATTGACTCAGTGTTCCCCGGTAACGGCGCCAAAATGTTATTGCACAGTTTGTACTTGGATGTAAAGGAAAGGTAAACGAAGACAAATTGGGAGACTATCCTATCATTGTCACCTCAATAGGATGTCTCTTTCTATCTAGGGTGGTAGGCCCAGGGGAGACGTCCCCGATGACTTGGGGTTTTGAAAAGGCAAAGGGTAAAGGCCAAGGTAAAAGTTTCCCTCTCACAAGTCACCACCGATCAGAAAGTCAGGCTAAACAACCAATAAAAGATAATAAGAACCAGAAATGTACCTTCCCGAAACAAAACAACATAAAACTATATTTGCAAGGTCACTTGCTGGTTAGTACTTCATATAATTGGAGACTTTCTCAAATAAAGCAATTGACTAATATATTGAGTCTTGACGAAGTAAGCAAAGATGTATAGTAGCAATTATCGCAATACGATACTTCGCAATAAATGCTTCATAAATGCTTCAGAATGAGCAAGAACGATTTAATCATCAATAACACCAACATTCATCAGAAGTAGATAATACCAAGCATTAGTCAATCTTTCAATTGTTTAGAAAATGCTACAAAGTATAACTATAACTCAAAGAATAATAGCAGCAACAAAGTTAGCAGGTCAATCTACACTAGGGTTAGAAGGTGTTAGTAATTGTTCAAAGGTATTGGATGTTTGAAGGTTGTGATCAAAGCACTCAAGCAAGAAGTCTTAGACCAGTGCATTCATAGGGCAAATGGAGTGAAAAGATAGCGACAAAAATTGAAGGAACAAGATGATAATAGCAGGGCCAAGGACAAGAGGAAGTTGATGGATGAAGTGTTGGTAAGTCAAGGCTTCAACCATCAAACCCTAGGGGAAAACGATTTCCTAAGGTGTAGGTAACCCAAGGCCTTAGCACGTTTTCCTCCTTCTTTAGCTCAATAGCAAAGTAAAATCGGCTAGGATGAAGAGCAAATGGTAGGGTGTTGCAATGGCAAGGCCGTAGCAATGTCTTCAATAGGTAAAACGGTTCCTTGGCATAATCTAGTAGGGAATTAAAATAAGGACACCAACATGTGCTTATTTCCTAGGGTTTATTCCAGCAATTTCATTAACAAAATGCAAGTAAAACACTATAACCATTCAAGTAAGGGAAGGATTGCATAAAGTCACTTACATTTACCAAGTATTCATCAAGCCAAACCCTAGTTATAAACCTTCCACCAAGAAAATTGCCAAAGATCACCAAAAAGAAGCGTCCTTCAACAAGTGCGCCACAATTTCAGCCAAAACCCTAATGAGGGCCGCAAATTTCAGACCTCACACAAGTGTGAGTGAAAGATGATGAGAAAAAGAGAGTTTTAGCTCTCTATTTATACAGTAGCAATGACCTTAATTTTATTTTTGGGTCACAAAAGGTCGACATGGCCAAAAATACAACAAAATATTGTTTTATATTAAATGTCATAATTAAAACCCTAATCAAACATAAAAGGTGACGTTGGGCCCCTTTAGGGCAATGTTGGCCTCCTGGAGCAAAACGTTAGGCCTCCTTGGGCCTCCGGAAACTGCCACACGTGCCACTTGGCACATAACTGCCTCCCAAAAGCTCTACAGCGTTGGATGACGTCATAAGATGTCCTGGGTGACGTCATGGGCCTTCCAAGGCCAACATCCTAGTGGAAAGGGCACAACCCCACTGGGTACAGGTCTGCTAAGTTGCCTCTAGTGGAACGTCCTCCTCTTCTCCGGTGCAAACCCTCTAATCTATCTCTTTCCCCTGCTAGGGTCTCAGCATCCATTTGATGGGCTTTTAGCCCCATGGAGGTCCGAACTAGTCATCTCCCCATGTGTACCTATCCATAAGGGTACCTATCCATCGGGTATGGTCCTGCACATCAACAAATATGCCCTCCATAGACTCATAAGTCACAGGGATCATAGCAATGTCAATCACAGAAAAAATCCTCGATTTTTGTGCAAGAATAACAGTTGTACAGACTGTACGAAATCCGTATAGTACGCATTGTTAACTCATTGTACTTTTTGCCTCAATTTTCGTGCTTGTTTCCTGATGTACGAAACCCAAAAATCCGTACAATACGACCTCTTTCCTGAGCTGAATCCTTCCTCGATTTTTGTGCCTACTTTTAAGGCTATACAGTCTACTCAATCCATACAGTACGGCCAGATATCAATGTTGTACCTTCTGCCTCGATTTATGTGCTAGTTTGCAACCTTGGAATGCGTGCCCTAGTTCTGCAAAAATGGCCTCTTCCTCAAGCTCGAAAATTGTCTCTTGCTCTCTCTCAAAAACGTTTCAACAACTCACAATGGGTGCACCCTCCTTACCCTAATCGACCTCATGAGGGAATCTCAAGGGTCATCTCATCTAACGGTTGAGATTAGACGAGATCAACGGTGGGGATAAAATCACTTTACTTACCCACTTTCCCTAAGTCTCAAAAGGTCACCTTTTAATTTACATCTTACAAATTAAATGACTAGGGTCCACATTAGGCACTTTCTCACCCCTTAGGCACCTAGGTGATGAGAAACACTTGCCTAGGTACTTTTTAATTATTTTTAACACTTGGCCTGGTGGAGAATGCCTCCCTAGCTCAGAGGGAGTGTTGATGATTACAGTTGCGTGAGACATCCTCCAGGACACAGACTGAGTGAGTCGACCTGAGAGAGAGCCCATGAGTTGGGTGTGCCCATGAGATGGGTGCGTGGTTCCTCTCTGAGACGGAGATGGAACATTGTGCCCCTGTGTGAGGTGGTGAAGCCCATGAGCTGGGTGTGTGGTTCCTCTCTGAGACAGAGATGGAATGTTGTGTGCCCCTGTGTAGGGAGGCCCATGAGTTGAAAATAATGTTCTGAGACAAAGATGAAACGATGCATTGGCCTCCTCTCTGTAGAGAGTTGAGATGATGTGATACTCCAGATGATTCTCCTATGTAACGCAGTGAGAAAAAAGATCTGTTGAGTTGGACGTGCCTGTGGCTGAGCACAGGTGAACGTGATCCTAGTGGTTGAGCACTAGTGAGTGTGGTTGTCCTGTGAGACGCAGTGAGATAGAGATGTGGACATCCTTGTGGCTGAGCACAGATGGATGTGCCCCTAGTGGTTGAGCATTAATGGGTGTATGAGATCCCTTGCTATATTGTTCAAGAGTCAGACTTACCTGTAACCCTATTTGTGATGTAAAGGGTACAGGTTGACCCTGTTAGAATTAGGGAGAAGAAACAAAAGGTATATCCTTTTGAATTTTCTGAAAAACTAGATCAGCAAGATCATAGTAGATCTTAAATAAAACTCAGAACAGAAATCAATAGGAAGCCAGTAGATCTGAAACTTAGATCAAAACCATAGATATCCAAGTAAGCAAATCAATAGATCTAACTTTCTAAGTAAGCATGACAATAGATCTAACTTCCTAAACAATATTTTTGAGTATATACATCAATTAGATCTGAACTAATAGATCTAAACATTTAGCATTTCAATACAGTAGATCTGAACTGTGATAGCCATAGAATTATTTCTGAACAATTAGATCGAGTGTGCTAAGTCAATAGATCAAAACATAAATGATAGATCTAAGTACAAACAATGAAATAAAACCGAAGTAGCCACTTACCTCTGAGTTATAAAGGAGAGCTTGACTCACTTGAGGAATGATATGCCATTGCACATATGCTCAGAAAAAATCCAAGCTCATAGATCTACCATATAGGTTAGATCTCTTGCCAAGAGAATGAGCAGACTAATTGCCACCAAGCTTAAATCATCACACACGAGACTGGAAACAAAACCCTCATGCACACTGAAATTCCATGAATTCAAACCCCCATATAATAGCAGGGTTTGTGGTTGTCTTAGATAGTGAGGCTGCGGCTCAAAGGATAGGGACAGTTCTGAGCTTTAAGAGGCCACTAACAGCCCTAATAAATTATGTCCAGAAAAATTACCAAACTGCTATAGCACATAGACAAAAGTAATAACAGTCCCAAGGCTACCCTATCAAACCCTGGTTAGGGTACAAAAAGAAGCTGCAAGGTAAGACAGCATGCACCACTAGCAAAATCAAAGAGGGCAGCGGCAGCCTTCAAGTGGCACAAGAAGACAGCGGCAACATAAACAAAGTGGCATCAACAAAGAAAGATGACAGCGGCAGCCTAAACAAATGGCACAAGGACAGACCTTCATGCAACAACAAAAAGGGACCAGTGGCAAGCTGAATTAGAGGAGCCACAACAACCTAAACCCTTATCAGCAGAGCCGCCAAACCTCAGTCAGCAGAGGATAAGCCCACGGTGCCTACACCAAACAAGAGACTGTCTTAGAGTGAGCCGCACCACTTTACCAAACTGAACAAGAAGGAGCCATAGCAAATTTCAGACTAAATTTCGGCTAGGAAGAAGAATGAGTGAGTGAAGGGTAGAGGGTAAGCCTTTATTTATATTTTTAGGCTAGGGCATAAGGGTAATAATAATTAAAGTAACAATTAAAAATAACATGTTTTAATTAATATAAATATTAATTTAAACATGTTATAATTAAAACATTTAATTAAATATTTTACATTTACCCTTAAGACGAAAACAAAACCCCAAACAAACACAAGCAAGGGAAAAAGGGGTTTTAGGTGGGGTTGCTTGGTGGCAGTACTTGTCCATTCATTCTCAAAGTGACCTTATAATTTTATCATCATTGCATATGGGATACATCCCTTATGTGGTCCTGCCCACCTTCAAGGAAGACATATACCAACAAACACTTGTTCAAAGACTAGGTGGCCCCAGAACATCTCTGGGGTCTTATCCACCAAGGTACAAGACCAAGGATCAACCCATGCCCTAGGCATGGGTACCCTGGACCATGTCCAGGGGCCCTAGACATATCTAGGGACTTTAACTGCTTGGTCCCAGACCAAGAACCCCAGTCATGTACTGGGGACCCTCACAAGGGTCTTTTGCTGCTTGATCCCAGACCAAGAACCCCATTCATGTACTTGGGGCCCTCACAAGGGTCTTTTGTTGCTTGGTCCCAGACCAAGAACCCCCATCATGTACTAGGGGCCCTCACAAGGGTCTTTTGCCATGGCACTGACTGTTTGGTCCCAGACCAAGTACCCAGGAGTGCACTGGGGGCCCTAGATCTCGGCTAGGGTCTTTGCCATCCTCCCGAAGAATGGCTCTTGCAGCTGCTATAAATTTAACAGGCCCCACCATAAAGTGAAAGATAATTAATGTAAAAGATAATTAATATGGTAATTGTTAATTATATTGTGAGTTATTGAGGTCAGCCTTGTTGTGCCAATAGACACCATTGTTGATAGGTTCAGTCCAATATAAGTAAAGGTAAGAATTCCCCATTGAGGAATCATATCACAAGTGTGAGTTTGGAAATTTCAGCAAGTACTTACTTCTTGGGAAAAGTGCGATAGTCTTCTAGGGTTTTGTAAGCACCCTTTTGTGTGCTAGGTTTTATGGTAGTGGAGGTCTTTCTCTTGAAGAATATAGCAAAGGATTGGTTGGGTTTTCTTCCCTTGTTGAGAAGGGTTTCCCAAAATACTTCTTGTGTACTTGTGCATGGTGTTTCTTCTTGTGATCTTGGTTGCTCCAACAAATTGTTTATGGTTTAAGTAAAATGCTAAAAATGGAATGAACTTCATGCTTAAACCTAGCTTATTGAAAAATCAACACTCTGTAGGGCAATGATTAGGATATCCGAGAATATTCTAAGCATCAAGAGAAGGGTACGCCTTATGGAATGCCCATGGTAAGTCCCGTGAGGCCATGGTTCCATTACTTAGGGTAATACCTCAACAAAGTCACCAGATGAGATAAAGGCTCATCAAAGGATGGAAAGGGTAATCAAAGAAAGGTGGGTCCTAGGAACGTGGAGTCACCAGATGAACTTCAAGAAGAGTTCATCAAGGTTAGAAGGGGGACGCCCTTTAGTGGAGTCGCCCAACAAGCTAGGGAAAGGCTTAGGGATAGCTTGCCAAAGTGTCATTAGAGTTCAGAAGAGGATTCAAAATCCTCCCCGACAACGGCGCCAAAATGTTATCGCAGAAGTTGTAGGTAGGGCAAAGCCCGACCCAACCACAAAATGGCGACAACTAAGAGAACACCTACCCATTGTCACCTTAGGCAGGTATTCCCGTCACTTTAGAGGTGAGGTAATCACCTCAAGGAGGGGATCTCGGGTGACCCAAAGGGGAAATGAGATGAAAAGTGGTATGATGGAAGTGTAGCCCCTACAGGTCAAGATACTAAGTGTGGAAAAGTTTGGGAAAGAGTCTTGGTGGTAGCCAATGGTTTCCAAAAGGTATGAGTACCTACAAAGGGTGATTGTACCTGCCCAAGACACAAGAAAAACCAAGTATGCACATAATATGTTACATGGACAAGCAAGTTAAGCTTGTTGTCCCTAATTGCAGCAGTAAACAATAGTACATATCAGCAACAAAAAGATAGTAAGAACTGCAAATAAAGTGTTAAAAGTCTAGTTAAATAAACGAGAGACAAGCTAGCAAACACTAGTTTAGCTCAAGAATGAAAGAACAAGACTTTAGCATGAATATAAGGCTGTCATAAATAAGTACTGCAGTGATAATTATCAGCCTTATGGCTGTAGCAAATAAGTTGTTACAGCCAAGGAATCAGCCACCCAAAATCACAAGTAATCCACCCAAAAAATGCACTAGGCCTAGTAGATTGCAAGGGTAAATTATTAGCAACTTTAGATGGTTGAATAGTGAGTTATTAGGAGATCTGTATTAGGGTTTCTGCAGCCCTAATGGCTGTAGATTAAATCTTATAACAGCAGCAAGAAAACTAAGCTAGGTGAGACGCCCTAGAGGGTATAGTAACCCCAAGGCATCAACAAAAGATTGCAACTTGAAAAAGATTGATATCTTACTAAATCACGTTTACCAAGGCAAGTAATTTATTTCTCCAATGCAAAATTCAGACTAGTGCTTTTAAGATTTGGGTGAATGGAGTAAATTCTCTTACTCCGTAGGGTATGTAAACCACCTTCAAGAAAGATCAAGGAGGGTGTACACCTTTGTACTCCTCCAAGATACCTTGCAATAAGAGACTTGTAAACTTGTAAATGACAAGAACTTGATGGAGGGTGTATGTAATTATACTCCTCCTAGGGTTTATGACCAACAATATCATGAAATAAGCAAGAGAAATGCAGATTTTCCTTACCAAAGACCAAGAAAGTTGCAAGATCAAACCCTAGTTTCACCAAGACAAACAATCCATAAGCAAGAGGAAGAGTCTCCAAGAGGTGTGCACCACCTTAGCTCATCCATTCATCAAGAGATACACCATAAATCATTTGCAAGAGAGATAGATACCAAAAATTCTCAAGTATCGAAAATTTCAGCCACATAGTCTTCTCACAATGGGAGAACTATGATCAAAATGAATTCGAGGTGACCTCTATTTATACAAATCCTCTAACAAAATGTTTGTCCACATAAATTAGGGTAAAACACAAGATAAGGGGTCAACAGCCCTTATCTTGCCCCTTTACAAAATAATATTATTTAATTCATACTTTTGCACATAAAAGAAAACCCTAAAACATGACGTCACCCTCTTTTTGGGCAACGTTTGGCTCTTTTGGTCAAATCGTTGAGTTGGAGAAGGGCATGTTAGGCATCCAAAGGCCAATGGTCTTCAATCAATGCCTTTCTTCCATGATCTAAGGGTTCTTTCTTCCAAAACGTACCAAGTGTCCTCAACACCACCAAACCCTAGCCCTAATATGACGTCAAGCCCTCAAAGGTGACGTTTTTCCCTCCTTAGGCAAGTCATTTGGGTGGTAGGGGCCAGGTTCCTCCATGATGTCCTCTAGGCCTCCAAAGGCATGTCTACGTGATCCAACATGTGGGCCCTTGGCATCCAACCTCTGGGCTTCAAGCCCCATGGAAGTCGAAGCTAGGCTTGTTCCTCCAAAATTATCCACCAACTAGGTCCTACAAAGGCAAATAGATACGCCCTCCAAGGATCTCAAGTCAAAGCATCATGATGAGTAAATCAAATCAATAAAAGAGACATCTAAGCAAGTACATCCAAACTACCTCATCAAAATAAACTAATGCTCAAAGACCTTATGCAATTTGTCAAGTTTAGGCATGGGAGGGTTGACAAAACGACCTATTGGGTGAATCGCTCCTCAAGTTTAGGGGTGTTTCCCAAGGGGACCTCCTTCTAAGTCATGCGGATGATGTATCATGGATGAGGGAAAGACTTTTGGGCATGGGGCTTGTTATCGCACGGTTTGTAGGAAAGGTTTATATGGCTTGAGTCAAAGCTTGAACCGGCGTAACAGGAGCTT
>CBVK0100099885.1:1155-16341 GCA_900067695.1 Picea abies
CACAAGATTCTTACAATCACTTTCACTTAGCTCTGCAAGTTCTTAACACATAGTATGCACAAAGCCTATAGCTTCACACTAAGTCGATTCTACTATATCTCTCTTACTTACATCGCCTAGATTTCTATTTATACATTACAAAAGGGGCCAAGTCATGGGTAAACCCATGGGCCGAAAATCCATACCTGTTACATAAACCCTAACCCAAAACATTCCCTAATAAGTGTCGAGATCCCTCGATCTCTGCTTTGCCTTGTGCTCCGCCTTCGACTAGCCTCTCAAAGTCCCAAATTTGGTCAAACGTGACCAAGGTTCTCCAAAACTTAGTCAAGGGCCAACAAATACACACAAGGTATTTGGAATCTATGGTAGGTTTCAGCTCCCTAGCAAGGGATACTGATCAGGGGAATCCCCTCCAACACTATGTGGAACCATGGACAAGGCTCAATACCTATTACAGGAGAGTTGGCTGGGGGCATCCCCAACCAAGGTTCATGGAAAATTGTACAAGGGGAAATCCCTACTCAAACCATCTCATCTAACTTTGTGAATCAACCGAATATATAGCATAATATGCAAGTCCATTTCATTAGAAAAGACCCCCATGGTATTTACCAAAACCATGGCGAGAAATCCAACATTTCTTGGAAACCTGGTGCCAGCCAAAATCTAGGCCCCTCTTTTCATGTAAATACTCTACAACCAAAAATAACTTTTCTGACAACTCTGAATTTTCTAGACCTGTCAATATTGTTAAATGACCCAATATGTCATGATCTACATTGGCCCCCCATGTTGACTAAGTTTCCCTCTGACATCCCTATGTTTGAGGGCAAGCCTGGTGAAGATCTGGGTGATCATGTAACAATGTTTCACTTGTGGTGCTCATCCAACTTGTTGAAGGATGACTCCATTCAGTTGTTCTTGTTTCAACACACTCTTATAGGGGGTGCAACAAAATTTTATATAGATATATACATCTCGAAGTATTATTACTTTAACGACCTGGCTATGATCTTCTTGAACCATTCCCAGTTGCCAATGAGATATGATGACGAAATTGAGTTGTTGACCAACTTCGAGAAGGGGAACGTTGACCATATGTCAAATCGAATCCAAGAATGAAAACAATGAAAGAGTTTGATTAAAGTCAAGGTCCCTCCTGCATTCTTTCTCAAGTGGTTCTTAAAGTCTTTGGTTCCTTACGTGTCCAAATATGTCGCAACGTCGAGGGTGTTTTTTGAAGATGAGGCTATTATGAGATCCCAACAGCTGGAACTAATTTACTCTCACTCTAACATGCTTTATGATATCTTACCTGATGCATCACAGTCAACTCTCGATAAAACCAAAGAAAAATTTGGGCCCCACGCTGATGGCATAGTGGGTTCAACATGAAGAAAGTCTACATATTTTTTGTCTAATCAATTACAGTAGTTATTGATTCTACAGATTATGGAAATCCAAACTCCTAGCTCAAATTCCCTCATCACCTAGATGTCATATGTACACAATGTGCAATCGAAAAATCCCAAAGCTAACTAAGAGACTGAGTGAAAGAATAAACAAAAGAACAAGAAGGGTAAGGGGGATAAAAAGGATGCAAATAATGATGGCAATGGAAAAAATGAGAAGAGAAAGGTGAAGTTTCTATGTAATCTTTTCACGGATGACCACTTGACTCACCTATGCCCTCATCTTGCGGAAGCCCAAAAGCTATTAGCACAACAACATATTGTTATGTTGACAAACCCTTTTCTACAAGAGAGAAATATGGCTCAATATTTTGCATCCACAAGCATGCCTGGGGGTAGTTAGGGAGCCCCCACGCCTAATCCAATCAACCCAGCTGCAAACATTTACATGATGAACACCAAAGTACATTTATCAACCAGGACTCATGACTACAGAACATTGAAATCTGTTGAGAAGAGAAAAGATGCCTCCAACCCATTGACTCCTCTTCAAATTGAGAAGAAAGTGGGAGAAACAATGACTCACATCCCTAAAGGTGCGTTCAAGAAGGCTTCGCATAACCCAAATGTGAGGGCTACTCAAAATTACTCCATCATGGAAGATCTGGCACAAAGTCCTTGTGTTATGTCCTCTCTAGAGGTTCTCTAGAGTTTCCCCTCACAAATAAAATCCATGTTATCTACCTTGTGAGCAGTAGATTATAGTAAATCAGGAAAGATCATTTTCAATCCAACTGGCCTCAACCCTGGTCTTCCTCACCATGTTGCCTTTCAGATAGTAGTGGCATACACCATGAAATCATTGACATGGAAAATTTTCTGTACGATAGTTGATAAGGGTGCCTCAACTTGCGTGATTTCATTAGCATGTTGAAAGGCCATTGGCCAGTATGAGTTGTCTCCATCACCCATGTTTCTTATAAATTTTGATGGTCAATCATTTAGACCACATGGTATAATTCCCTCGTTTCCCATGCATTTGGAGAGTAAAACTATGTGTGTCAAAGTAGACGTAGTCGATGCGCCTCTTTACTACAATATTTTGTTAATATGAAGGTGGACTTACACAATGCACGCATTTGTAGCCACCATTTTTTGGGATTTATGATTTTTGCACGAAGGTCGGATTATAATTGTTGACCAGTTGTCTTTCTCTCATCCGAACCCTTCATTGAGGGCATCCACGGTCCCAATGATTGATAACCCAAAACCAGGTACTATCAATTTAGGTGTTAGATTGTTTCCATAATTGATGGGAAATTTTTATTATCCACCTCGTTCCAATGATGTAAGTTTTATTTCAGTCATCCTGGACCAACCAAAGGATGCAATTTTTCAAGTGTTGTCTTTTAAAACGAGCTACTTTAGCGATCTGTGGAATTTACCTTCCCTGTTAGCTTCAATGGAAGGGGTAGGGAACCTTGGCATGGACATGCCATTATCTATTGTTGAGGTTACGTACAGTATCATCCAACAAGCCTCGGCCAAAACCTGATCTAGCTCCTTCACAAGATCTAGATCCAATTCTCGAGCTTATTTGGGATTAAGACTCTCTCACCACTCAGGACCCTTTGGACTTAATATTTCACTCTGACGAGGTGATTTGGAGGAAATGATTGGTCCAAATAGACCTTGGGATTATCTTCACCATAGATCTTACTTCTTACCTGAGCTCAAGAGAATAGAGTAATGAGAGTTTGTTACAACCATGAATGGAAATTCCCCTTATCCTATTAACCCTCTGGCTATGCATGGAGTATACACCAAGGGAAACTTGGAAAGAATTATTTCAGTGATTTGTATCAATATCTCCAAAACCCTTGGCATCATGGAGAATGTCTTCATTAGAGCATATTTCTCCCTCGAAGAGAAATGAATCTACACCAAGTTGTTTAAAGAATTCCACAATGTTTTTCACCTGGTATTATGAGGATATGAAAGGCATCGACCCACAAATTGTTGAACATGAAATCACCACTTATCCTGATGTCAAACCAATACAAAAGAGTCTTCGCCTAGTCAATCCTCACAAAGTAACAACAATAAAGGATGAAGTAGAGAAACTACTCAAAGTTGGTTTCATCTACCCCATGCAATTGAAATAATGGGTATTGAACCTGGTTCCTGTCAACAAGAAGAAGGGCATGATCCGTGTATGTATGGATTTCCATGATTTGAACAAAGATTTTCTGAAAGACAATTTTCCAACCTTATTTATCAATCATATCATCGATGAATGTGCGGGATGTGAGGTATTTTCTTTCATGTACAATTTTTTGGGGTATAATCAAATTGAAATCAAACCTGAAAACCAACACAAAGCAGATTTTATTTGTCCTTGGGGTACTTTTGCATATCGAAAAATTCCCTTCGGTCTGAAGAATGATGGATCTACATTTCATCATTTCATCTAATTTTCTTTTCATGACCTTAAACACATAGTTGAGGCATACCTAGATGATCTGGCATCATGTTCTCACAAGAGATCAGATCATCCCTCCCATTTACGACTAATATTTGAGAGGTGTTGCTACTATCAAATTCACTTGAATCCAAAAAAGTGTATTTTTTGTGTGACATTGGGTTGTTTATTAGGTTTCATCATGTCAACAAAATGTATCATGGTCGATCCTCTTAAGTTTGAGGAAATAGTTCAATTTCTCACTCCACACACAATTCCCTAGCTTTAGAGTCTATAGGGGAAAGAAAATTTTCTTCGGCATTTTGTCACTAATTATGCCAAGATTATGAAAGGGTTCATGCATATTTTAAAAAAGGGAGACCCATTTTGTTGGGATGAAGTATCTCAGATCTCTTTTGATGCATTGAAACATTCTCTGATGTCTGCCCCTCTGGTCAGTCCTCCTTATTATGGAAAGGATTTCTTATTATATGTGGTTTTCATAGAGTCTACAATCAGAATGGTCTTGGTATAAGAGGATGGTGCACTCGAAGAGCATGTTATCTATTATCTTAGTTGAGGACTAGTTGGATAGGATCTCAACTACTGGCACATTGAGAAACTTTATTTGGCAGCTATTCATGCTGTCCAATGGTTCTGTCACTATATATTACTTCACAAGACCACCTTCATTGTTTTTGTCAACCCTTTCCAATATGTGTTAACAGGACGGGTCATCGGCGGAAAAATTAGTCAATGGATAGTTATCCTCAAGGACTTTGACTTGGATTTTGTTTTGGAGAAATACAAAAAATTGTTGGTCTTTGCTGAGATAATATCGAAACTATCAGTCCAAATTGATGATATTTCTTCCGAAGAGTCACCAATTAACGAAGATATTTTTCTGATCACATCTTCGGACCCCTTGTATGGAGATATTCTTGTGTATCTTCATACTTTGAATTTCCCCGCTTTTTCTTCTCATCATGAGCATTGATGACTATGACACCAAGTGAAAAAATATCTCATCCTCCATCAGACTTTGTATCATTGAGGGTAGATTTCATTATTCGATGATGTCTTACTCATGAAGAAGAAGAGATTGTTTTGAAAAACTGTCACACCGAAGCATGTGGCGATCATCTGTCTGAGTTGGAAACAACCCAAAAGATTATTCATGTTGGATAATTCTGGCCCTTGTTAATCAAATATTGTGATGAGGTTGTCAAGAAGTGTCACCTATGCTAGATATTCTATTGGAATATGTGGGCACACCCTACTCCTATGTTTTTGGTTATTGTTGGTGGTCCCTTCACCAAGTGGTGGATTGATTTCACTACATGTCACCAAACTTCTTCCAAGGAACATCGTTATATCATCATAGCAGTAGACTACTTTACTAAGTGGGTCGAAGATATCCTAACATTTAAGAATCACATGGAAAATGCTTCCCTTTTCATTTTCAATCAGACAATATCTAGATTTGGTATCCCAAAGGAGATTGTCACTGAACATGGAAGTCACTTCCAGAACAAAATGATTATTGAATTAACATCAAACCTTGGATTTAAATAGGAACATTCTTCAACCTATTACCCACAAGAAAATGGTTAGGTAGAAGCTGTGAATAAGTCACTCAAGACTATTCTTCACCGAAAGATCAATTCGGCCAAGTCAAATTGGCATTTGATGTTATATTGGGTACTATGGGATTATCAAAAAATTTTAAATAATGCTACTAGTTATTCAAGTTTTCAAATTTTCTACGGGTTGGAGGCCATATTTCCCATTGAAAGTCAAATCCATTCTATGAAGTTGGCAGTGGAACTACTTCCCAACACTACACTACTTGAGGAATGAATTTTATATCTCAAGCAGCTTGATGAGCATCGTCGAGATGAATCCTTGGCTAAAGAGGCTCATAAGAAATGGATCAAGTGTCAATATGATCAGTTCATATGCCCTCATATTTTCTCCAAAGGTGATTTTCTCCCGGTCTATAACCAAGACAAAGATCCTTTAGGGGCAGGCAAGTTCAAACTCATGTGGTTTGAAATTTTCATTTTGAAAGAGGTCTTAGAAAAGGGTTCTTTCCATCTGGTTTATTTCAAGGGTAATTTCATAGAAGATCCTAGAAATGGGCTCTACCTTAAGAATTATTTCACTTAGGTTGGTCTCCTGAGCATGACTTCTTATATATACGTATAGTTTTTTAGACAGTTTTTCCTTTCTATGTTACAGATCTGTAGTTATTTATATTATCTTTTTCACTATGGAATATGTCAAATGAATTAGAGGTCTATTTTGGGTTCTTGGATGACACTAGAAGACACACTCGGAGGATTGCTTTTGCAACTAGGGTGATTTTTACACCTACTGGTTAGTTACTATCTTCTGGAGGTATTTTCCTAGGAGACACGACCAATAATTTTTTCGAGTACAGTGCAATGATAGAATTGCTACATGATGCTTTGTCACATGGCATTTTTCGCCTTTGGGTTTACTTAGATTCTCAGCTAGTCGTGTCCCAGTTAAATGGGGTTTACCGCATTTATGATCCTAGTCTTCATTAATGATTCCTCAAGTTACATCTCTTAGAACTATATTTTTATTATATTACTTATATTCATGTTCCTAGGATATTTAACCATCTAACTGATACATTAGCTAATCAAGTTTTAGATTGAGGATATTTAACCATCTAACTGATACATTAGCTAATCAAGTTTTAGATTGGCATATTTCTCACATGTAAAAGTAAAACACACACATGCATGTGTAAATACATTTGTAAAAATTTCATCCATAAGACAAAAAAGATGTATATATGTGTGTGTGTGTGTGTGTGTGTGTGTGTGTGTCCAAAAAATAGTGTCATGAGTACAAAGTGGGCATGAAATCATAAAAAATATCTAGTATACATCGATGGGCTTAAACCCTCAAATATATAGTAAAAACAAAAAAGTGCCCTCGACACATAAGTTGTCCGACACTATATAAGGTCTAGGCCTATTGGCCCTGGTGTAGTGCACTACGACATTTGAAAGACACTGGAATATCTAGACCCAAGCCCTAGGCACCCCCACTACATGTGGTTGCATACATAGGGGAAGGTCCTTGATCTATGTCATGGGTACTGCACGAGTGAGAGATGTGAAGTTTATCTCTACTCGCTACAACACTCTCTCAGCCTCTCCGACTGAGGGTCCTCCTGTAGCTGATGGTCCTCCTTCTCCTACTGGTCTGGCCTTTGGTCGAGGATGATGCCTGTTCCTAGTGAAGTATGCTAGTCGAACATGTCCCACATTTGTACATAATAGAAATTTAAGTTAGTACATTGACATATGCATAAACAGATAAAAAGGACAATATATATAAAAATTTAAAATTTTAATAACTTTAAAAAATGTGTGTTACCTATCTCTCCATGCTCTTTTCCAGGGGGCATGGGTATGTCAATATCTCTAAGGAAACAGATCCATGCTTAGGGAGATTCCTCTATGACTGGAATTTGGTGGGCCCACAAGTCGAATATTTTTTCATCGAACACCTCTTGGGTTCTTCCTCCACCTTGTCTAGGTAGAAAAACTTCCCACATACACAATGTTGGGAAGGAGGAAATATTCCCCTATACTATCTCTCTCGGGCTGAGACTAGGAACTCTCTCGAAGAATAATGAGCATCGAACTATGTCTAACCCAAAGTTATTCTTTTTCTGCCTACGGTAGTTTGTAAGTTGTCTCTTTATGCATATGATCATGGTATTATTCCAGTAAAAAATAGTAGCCTATAAACACTAAACTACATAGTGCATATGTGCACGGGAGGCCTGATGGAGTGTTGTGGATCCTTAGATCCGCCTGATCATGAATAAAATGATGCGAAGGGAGAGGCTAGTATTCTTATGAATCGACACCTGAGAACCTACTTTCTCAGTACTAGCCTCACAATACATCTTGATGTAGTCCACAATGTTTTAGTTTAGAAATGGACATGGGATCCTACTCGACCAAAATGCCAATCTCTTCATGTTCTCCTTCTCTCCAGTGAACATACATCATGTCACACACAAAAGGGGATAGTTTTTAGTCTTTTGTTTTTCTTTTTTGAACTTCAAAGAGGGTGTACATGGGTTGTCTTTAAGACAGTCACATATGTATGCAGGTTGAGTATTACTCTGCCTACGTACATATGCGGGTTGAGCATGGAAAACCCACATACAAGTAGTTATGACCCTTTTTCAATGGAAAACCCCTCCTAAACACAAAATTAAAATCATAAATATAAAATGAAATGAGGGATGGGATGATTTATACTTACTTGGTCCAAGTGTGAGGGTTTTCTATCCACTGTAGCTCCCAGAATTTACATTTTGAGGAAAGGGTTTTTTAGCATTTTTTGTTAATTTCTAAATTGCAATGGTAAAAATGAGATATCCACCTCTATTTATAGAATGTTTTGGCCCTTTTTTCCTTGATTTAGTCCATATTTTCACTTTTCGTGACTAGGTGACCTTTTCATTTCTCTTTTGAGTTATCTTTAGGTCATTCTAATGGACTTGTCCTTTCAGTTTGGTAATTTTATTAATATGGGTTAAACCTATATCATCCCATGGTAAAAGTAATTTTTTTCAAATTTTGCATATACGTTAGGTTTTCACCCCTTGCATTTTGTATATTGTTGACTTTTTCTCTTTTCCATAGGATAGATCCCACCAAAGTGTAACACAAAACCTTCTCATCTTCTTTAGAAGTGTCGTAATTAGGTGGTATTCCTTCATCTCCATGGATGCCCTAGGTAGAATCTTTTCTGCATTTGGCATCCATGTTGTGAGTCTTGTCTATATGCTTGGGATTCCTTGTTAGTCCTTCCATGATTACATATTGAAGCCTCATTCTTATTTTTAGTTATCATTCTTGGCCTTACCCACGGGACTCCCTAATGAGCATGGTTTGTTGTCTTTAAAGCTCACTTAAATTTTGAAAGAAACATCCAACAAGACTGTATTTATTCTTTTTTATCTCTGATGGATTACATGAGAAAAGAAGACCCCCCGAAGTCTTCTTTAATCCATTTTTTAGACTCTCAAAAATTCAAAAGATTATCGAGCGATCTTGTTGTCCTTCATGCTCACCAAACTTAAATGTGAAGTTACATCTGTCTGATGGTAGTTTACACCTTTTTTCGGTCCAGGCGACTAATTTTATGAATAAAGGTATACCCTAGGAACTTTGGTTCACTAGAAGAGTATTCTCAAACATAAGTTTAATCCTTTTTCAGGCCCGAGGAACTAAATTTTCGAAAAAGGAACATTTTCCTTTGTTTTGGTTTATCTCTTTTTCATTCCTTAGAGATTCCTTACAAAAAAGGAACCCCCTCAGAGTCCATAGTTAAGCTCTTTTTAGACTCCCTAAATATGAAAAGATCGCCAAGTGACCTGGTCACTTTCACACTCGTTAATTGGTCCAGAAAGAACATCTATTCAACATGAGTTTAACTATTTTTCCATCCAATAGATTATCTAGGAAAAAGGTATGCCTCAAGAGACTTGCCTCACCGGGTGAGTTCTCCTCAGTTATATTTTATAATTTTTCGGGCTAAGGAGACTAAACCTATAAAAAAAAATTGAGTCCATAGTTAAGGTCTTTTTAGACTCCTTAAAATTTAAAGGATAGCCGAGTGATATTGTCTCAATTAGACTCATTAAAATGGTTTTGAAGAGACATATTTTCGATACAATTTTAAGCCTTTTTCAAATCAACTAGACTAATTGTGAAAAAGGAAATCCTTGGAGTCTTCTTTCAATGTTTTTTCAGACTCTCTAAATGTGAAAAAACCACCGAGATTACCTTATTTGGGATCATAAATATTTGTATGGAAGGAGTATTGTTGTATCATATTTGTGTCTTTGGCCTAATTTTATCTAGATGTTGCTCTCAATTGAACCTTCAAATCATTCCTTAAACGCAAGCCTTGCAACACTATTTTTCCCTTAAGATCTGACACTTTGACCCATGGAGGAATTTTCCCTAAGTGTCCTTATCCTGCACATGTCTCCTTGCACTGACCATCAATATCTTCCATGCGCTTGGAACTAGTTTTCTTGTCTGCAACACTCGTTCCTCCTCTGTAATGTAGCATTATTTTATTATTTTTCAAGCTCGTTAAAAATTTGAAATAAAAATTTGAAAAAGACAAAAAAATCAAATATTCCAAAAGGAGGGGATGAGATATATCAATTCTTTTTTTGACAACAAGATAGTCACCCTTGGAAAAAGAACATCCTTTCGTTTGTTCACAAAGCCTTGGGATCTAGTATGACCTTAGGAAGATGTTAACACTACATATAGTTGTGTCCTCCTCTATTTTCTTACTCTTCCAAATATATGGAGAGTTTGTTGTGCCTCATGTATCATAGACTTATGTCAATGTCACGCTGCCTAAGTATCATCATTTTCCATCTTTTTGTCCAAGGGAAGTTTTATCCAACCTAAGTCGACCATTCTGTAATTTGTATCTTAACTTTCATGAGTCAACCTTCCCAAGAGTCCAATCAAGTCCACATTCAAAATCGATGAAGTTATCTGCCTGATGATCGAGATCCTCCATTATTTTCCCAATGACATCTCAAACTCCTTAGAGTAGTGAGTCTTACACTCCTATTATACTCCTACTTGAGTTGTTGAAGATATTGAAGTTGTTTCTCGAGCTCTGGTATCCTCATCTCTAGCCGCACACATCAATACTTCTTGATGATGCATATTATATTGTACTTAAATATTATTGAATTATTTTGAGATGTAGATCCGTTGTGTATTTCTCATGGCTACACTTTATATAGACATTTATATGACATGGATATGCAATGTACTTGATTGGAATCCATGATTATTTCATCTTGAGCATGCGTATGCCCACCTCAAAGAGATTATTATTATTTTTTCAGGTGGCGTGCTCCCGAACTCTAGTCTCGGGATCACTCGACTCCATGCCTTCCCACTGGTAAATATGTTGTAATGTATTTTGGTTGTCAATTTATCCTCTAACCTCACACATTAGGGGTCCATATGTTATAGCTCAAAAATTCCCTACCTATGATTACATGGCATTGGCCTTTTCACTTACACAATTTTCCAAATTACTGTTGAAAATCTCTCTTTAAAAAGCCATTTTTTGGAGCATGTACATGCCTTTATGCACTCTTTCCTGCGTACACACACTAGATGAAAACTATATATCCCATGTACATATGTGACTTGCATTCCATATGACCCTCGTTTACCTCCAAAAGTTGCAAAAATAAAATGTTGCAAGGAATTCGGTGGAGTCAACGGGGTATTGGAGGTTTCCTAACCATTTTACCCATTATATCCCGTCCCCAAACCAAATAACCTTCTTTTTTTAATATAAAAAGAGTTCTTGTGTTCTCATTCCATAATCAAGTAATAGAACAAAGAAACTCTGCCAAAATACCTTCCCCTTCTAGCCCAAGCTTTGCATCCCTTTATGATATTTGGCCTTAATATTCCCCCTTCATTCCTCTCCCTATACAATCCATTCCCTTTTCCCAAGGAGATCAATTAATTGTGAGAGGTATCATGGGAATGATGCACTTGGAGCAACATTAAGAGGAGCCCAAACCAGGTTTGCGTAGTGTCTGTCGATGAGAAGGTTGTAATATTTTAATCTCCAGATTGAATAAAAGAGTTATTTTCCTATCCCAATTCATTGTGTATTTGTATCTTTATTGATTAATTCATATACATTTATATATGAATGATAACATTGATAAGTAGATATTGTATATTTGTAGCATTGTTTTCCTAAGTTTTCTTAAAGGTCAACTTTGGGAGGAGACCCGTAGCCTAGGAAGCTACAAAGGTGAAAATAGTCTACATTGAATGTTAGGGACTAAGGTACACTTAATAATCTTCCTTTTTCTCATTTTTCTCTTTGTTTCAGTAGTTTTTGGATAGCTTAGGATTAGGACTATATTTTAAGGGAAGTATGTGTTCTACCTATATTCTGACCCAGTATAGTAATAGGGGGATTTTTCTTGCTATCAAAGGTACAACTTAATTTTGATATTCCTATATTTGAAGGTCAAATAGATGTAGATGCTATAGAAAAATGGTTAAATCTACTAGAAGGTTATTTCTATGTGAACAATTTTTCCGAGAGGGAAAAGATCACCTTCACACTCAAGGCTTTTCACCATGTCAAACATTGGTGGGAAATTTACTGTGAGAAAATTTCCATAGAGGATTTTGGAATGTTTGAGGATGAACTCACTTGGGAATATTTCATAGATGTCTTCAAGGAACAATATTACCATGTTGGAAACTATGAAGGTCGGTACATGAGATAGACCATGTTGCCTCAAGAGAGGGGCCAAGCAGTGTCGGAGTCCACCAATACCTTCCATGTGTTTCACACCAATATGGGTATCAAATATTTTGAGCAACAATTGGTTTTGAAACACTGTGGGGCTCTACATAGATAAATCCAAATTGAAATGGATTTTCTAAACATCTCATCATTGGGAGCTGCTTATCAATATGTTGTCAAAATCAAGAAAAAAATTAAGAACTAAAACAAACTGGATTTTGGGTCTGCAAATCCGCAACAACCAAAGTATGATAAAGATGGCCCTAACAAAAAGTCTTTCGAAAACCAATCCAACCCACATGAAAAGAAGGGAAAGGGAAAGATGAAGAATGGCACTAGAAAGTGGTGTGATTTCCAAAAAATCCCTTGGCTGAACACCGATGAATGTCACTCAAAACATTCATTTTAGGTCGAGATCAAATAAAAAGTGTCGAACCCATATTTATAATCTGATTCATAAAATAATGGAAGGGGATGGATCATCGACGTAGACTGCACTACCACTATCACAACCACAAAAATTCAACTAGAAGAACCAATAGATCATGAACAGGGGAGTGCCTCTTCCATTCACAAGTGTGGGTGAAGGGGACCCCACTGCATTTTATTTTGGATATAGGAAGCAAGAAGAACCACATCTCAATAGAGGTCATCAAATAGTTGGGAATGTCAACAACACCACACCCACAACCATACAACATCAAGTTGCTTATCCAGGGACAAGATATATGTGTCAGCCAGTAGTGTCACCTATCCTATGTCATCAAGCCTTCAAGGATGAGGTATTGTGTGATTTTTCCCCTCTCAATGTCTGTGATGTTATTTTGGTCCAACTATATATGTGGAAGTGTCATGTTGTTTATGAGACTCGACCCCATAGTGTCATTGTTACTTCGGGGGTTCAAATCTACAGGATACCAGAGGTAGTTTCAACTATTGTCCCACTAGAAAAATTTTGCAAGGTAATCTCTCATACTGCAAAATTCAGCCTCTTCAAAATCTATTCAAAAGGTGAATAGAAGGACACTGCAACCATTGCATCCTTTTCCCAAACCTTTAAATTTCAAAAGAGAAAGAAGATATTGTTTCTTCACCTATGAGGGTGCCTACACACTTCCCAATCAATCCAAGCTACAACATTTTGGTTGAACATATTCAAACCTTCCAGAAATAGTTTTGTGACAGCCTTCAACAAGCTAAGTAGCAATACCTCTCCAGCAAGGCAAGCAACTGACCAAAGTTCAGATTCAACAAACGATTCCCCATCTCCCATGGGAAATCAATGAAATGGATACCATTTCTTCCTACTGAGGAAGGATTAATACAGGTGGATATCGGTGGCCACCCACCTATTCCAGTAGCTTGAAAAACAATTTTCCACCTTGGTTATTGTTCAACAGTTTTTTGGGTCCCAAACTTTCGGGACCAGGCCCTAAACGATGTTTTTTTGGAATTTTGGAACCACACGATTGTCGAATATTATATCCTACGCTATTGGAAATATTTTATTCTCAACTAGACCTTTCCAATGGTGTATTGAGTTCCCCAAATGGATATCGTATGAAAAAGTTACACCCTCAGGAAGTTGACATATCAACTACCCCTGTCGGGGCCCGCAAAACTTTTATCTTTTGATCTTTTGGGGTTAGGGTTTTGGATTTTATTTATGTTAAAAGTTACTTTGGAGCCTCATTTTAATGATAATCTTCTTGTGAATGAGAATATCCATCACATCTCTTCTTAGATATAAGTTGCCACCATTCTAGCGAGTTCCTTCACTCTGTATCTTTACAGTTTCTGTACATTTCGCCCATTAATTGAAATTGTGTATTATTGTATCTATGTTTTTAAAGTTATATCTCTAATATATCTTTGTTACATTATTGTCTCCCTTTTAATATCTCTGTATATTTCTTTGTTATATTTCCGCTCTCATTTCGTGCTCAAAATAATCTGGATCAATATGTATGTATGTATGTGCCCATAGATCTATTTTTTCATAGCATAAAATATCTCTTCATCATAGGATATACCTCATCAATCATTCTATGTAAAAACAATTTCTCTTTTATATTCTTTCTGGTGAAAGTCGAGTCGAGGTAGATCGACTAATAGTTGAAGGCTGAGGTGAATTGAAAGCAAGTCGAAGGTTGAGGGAGTCGACCGATAAAAGTTAAAGTTGAAGGTATCAATGACACAGTCAATTGACAAGAGGTCGAAGTGAAGGCGTGAGAAAATTGACTAGAGACTGAATGAAGTCCAACTAGTAGTCAACTGGTAACCCAACTAAGAAGTTTATTGTAACAAAATCCTAGGATTTGTGGGATTTTTAGCCAATAATATACACGGATCTGTAACCATTTTTTGGGTGCCAATGTATAGGGTTTTTCCTATTGTAAAGCCTATAAAGAGGCATGTTGTAATTCCGAAAAGGAGAATGCAAGAATGAAAAATGTTGTAATGTTAATGCAAGGTAAATCATAGGTTGTTGGTCATGCATATGTAAGCTGATTTGGCTACAAGGTTGTTCTTGTGTAGGAAATAGGGGATGATGGTGATTGTGTCTTAGATGTGGACCAAGATTAGGCATGTAACCTTTTAGTCAGATTGAACAAGACAACAAGAGAGTAGAAAGCTCAAAGGAATGTTGGTTTCTCCTGGTTAAGGGTTCCAAGGTAAAATATAGGTGTATTGTGTGATTGTTTGTTTCATTTATGTTCTTGATTAAATTCTTCTCCTCTTCTATTAGGATTAGTATGGAAATGTCTTTAATTTCTTGAAATGTGGTATTAAATCTTAGGTTTTCCTTGGAAAGTGAGTGATCAGAGTTGTGCTATTCTTGGCAAGTATATCATATATTGATTTTCCAATATTGAATCTGAGAACTAAACCCTAGGTACAGTAAGAGTCGTAAGTCATAAA
>CBVK0100099886.1:0-22388 GCA_900067695.1 Picea abies
GTAGCCTCACAATGAGTTGGTTCTCATAAGAATGATAATGTACAGAAAATAAAAATTACTTATCATGTCAAGAAGAAGAGGTTTTCTCCCTTTATGGGTTTCCTCAAAAATATCAAAATATGTGTGCTTCATGTGTGTGATTGATGTTGAATACTCTATTTATTACTTCCCTGCATTATTGTGATCATAATTGAGTGTTTTGTAATGAGTTTAAAATGGTTATAATTGTTTAATCACAGTAACAACTGATTCACCCCCACCCCCCTCTCAGTTGTCCAACATTTGTTTGGTTGCAAGAAAATTAAGAAAATTGTAGGAAGAATGGTATTGGATATAGAAGTCATGTAAGTCATAAGGAAGACTGATATCTACTGCTACAAGAGCCAAACAATTATGAACAGAAAACTCATGTTTGATAATTTTGTTTTACTGGGTAATATAGATTGGAAATTTTATAATTAAAAGTTGTATAATGATGTCTCATATTAACTGTATCCATATGATGCAAATAGGATGATTTCCATAGGTTGTGGATTTCTAGTGGAAATCTAGTAGCAAGTTGGCAAGATAATACATTGGCAAATGATGGATCACCTCAGGAACTGTATAGTAGTGAAAGGGATGTCTGATCCTAGAGGGTATGTACAACATGAAGAACCAGGTTGTCAGACCTAAAGAGTGCACTCTTGTGTGAGTTGCACTGCAACAAAAAGGGTGTTGTTGGTTATTTTACTAATATTTTCCTAATAGTGAGTCCCTTGAGTTCCCAACGGAGAGATTCCTAGCTACATGTGCCAAAGAGACCCTGATAAACAAATGGCACATTCATTGGTTTATCCCTAATAAAAGAATGGTACATCCCTTGGGTGATCCCTAATAAACAAATGGTGCATTCCTTGGGTTTAGAAGGTCAGGAGGAAGAGAGTTGGTATAAAAATTGGGATAGTTGTAGGAGAATGCCAGTGTCTTATGTATATGTTTTGGGGTCAGAGTGTCTATGTAATTTTTTAAGGCTGGAATTCTTGTGTGATTTTGGGCCAGAGAGCCTATATGTTGATTATTGGCTAGGGATCCAGAATTGTAAAATGAAATTACAATTGTAGAGTGTTGTGCAATGAGGACGATAAATGAATGTCTCTAGTTCTTGTAACATCCCTAGTTCTAATCCCTGAATGATAATATAATTGTATAAATGTGAATTAGGCTAGTGATTCGATGTGTTTGGGAAAAGATCATGTATTGATTTAATGTGTCTACGACCAAGCAATGTAATATGTGAATTGTATTTCAATGTTTTAATAATAAAAATGTGATGCCATCTGCTAAGGGGACATGGACAAGAGATGGGGGATGAACTAATCCACA
Organism: Picea abies; assembly: GCA_900067695.1. Taxonomy (NCBI): domain Eukaryota; kingdom Viridiplantae; phylum Streptophyta; class Pinopsida; order Pinales; family Pinaceae; genus Picea; species Picea abies. The sequence continues at coordinate 1,366 of CBVK0100099886.1, forward strand.
AAAGAAGGAAGTGTCTAGGATAATGGCCAAGAGGGGTCAAAGGGAGAATTATCCATGTATATCAATTCAACCCATTTTCCCGAACTTACTAATTATATATGAACCTTTTGATTTCTGATGGATTGTTCCCAAGTCCAATCATTGAATACACGTAAGAGGGTGGGTGTGAGTAATCACATCCTTCTGATCGTGTGTTCCCAAAGACAATCATTGAATGCATGTAAGAGGGTGAGTGTGAGTGGTCACATCCCAAAGTTATTGGGCACATGAGGGTTGAGTACAACTAGCTTGGGGAAGAGTGTGAGTCAAGAAAGGAAAGACACAAGAAAGGAAATGTGTATGGGTTGGGACAACAAGTTTTGGTCAATAAATTTTGTGCATGGGAAGAAAGGAAGAGAGAAAGAAAGAGATATTGGAGCTGGTGGAGCCATGGAGGGAGAATTCTGGAGTGTACTGGAGTAAATTGGACCTGAAAAAATGAAGAGCTAGGTTGTCCGGCCTGAAGAGTGAACTCCTATGTGAGTTGCACTAAAACAACAAGTGTTTTTTCTGGTTTGTTGATAGTTTTCCTAGCAGCAAGTTCTCTTGAGTTCTTAGCAGAGAGATTCCTAGCTACATGTGTCAGAGAGACCCTGATAAATGAATGGCACATTCCTTGGGTTATACCTGATAAACAAATGGTACATCCATTGGGTTAACCCTGATAAACGGATAGTACAACCCTTAGCTTATCCTTTATAAATGGATGGTATATCCCTTAGGTGATCATGGTAAACGAATGGTGCATTCCTTGGGTTGGGAAGGTCAGGACGAACAGAGCCGGTGGAAAAGTTGGGATAGTTGTAGGAGAATATCAGTTGGATTATGAGCTTTATGAGCTACGAGTGGACTGTGAGAGACCACCCTCTTTTGTGGATTAATAAAATCATCTCGGGGGTGAATCGATATTGATATTTGGAATAGACGGTCTATGGTTAGGTAGAACGTCCATTCCAAGGAGCTGGTTGCACAATTCTTGTTTAAAGATAAGTGTTTTAGCTTGCACTGAGTTATTTACATGTGTTATTGTTGTGCATGAACTCTCACTGAATGAGAATGACTTATATGTTGTTGTAATGAAAGATTTAGTTGTATTTCATGTTGATTATTAACATTCTTTAGATGCATATGTTTTATGGTTATAGACTATAGCTAAATCTGTTATAAATTTGTAGATGTAAGCTACATGAAATCGTTTGTAGATGTAAGCTACATGAAATCGGCTAACAGTAAAGGAATTACTTTAGTTAGAAGAAGTTTCATTTTTATGTGTATTCCATGCCTAATGTGCTTAGTTGAAGGCTAGGTACTTTACAAAAATGGTATCATTGATGATAATGAGAGAGTTTTGTGTGGAGTGGTCGTACATTACAATTTTCACCTGTCTTTTTTGTCTTCTCAATTTTGTTAGTTATTTTATTTTCTTGGCTATTTTCTTGCCCTAATTTCTATAATGTGGTATTTGAGTATGTATATGATCTTACAAGCCCACTCGTTTCCTTCTAGTTTAGATAATTTTTTGTTTTAAGAGATAATCTTGAGATCCATGGGAGCTTTTCAATGGAGGTGAAGTGTAGTGAGAGTGTGCACTGAAGGAGTGAAAGACTAGTGCTTGAGAATAATCATATTTTGGAAAGTGGAGAAGAGTTTTGATAAGCATTAATCTCACGAGCATAGAGCGTTGATTAGATGAGATCTTAAGGAATAGGTACAAAGAGCCACGCTTTAACATAAAGGGTATGTAACCCTAAATGAAATATGGTCGGAATGTAATAATTAATTGATGTCCTAATAACAATACTCGAGTTTTGTTGATGTTGTGCATTTTTTTTTTGGCATTCAATATAAAGGGTTGTGTAGGTAATTGAACAATGGAATTAAAAATCCAAATAGTAAGTGCCACTGGGAGGTGCTTTTCCATATTGATTTATTACTCTAGTAAGTGCCATTGAGATATTAACACTAGCCCATCCAAGAAAACAAATCAAATTGTTGTTCTTGAGGTTTTTAAGATTTATGAGAACGCCTGCATAATGGAAGTCGGTATACAATTTTCTCGAGGCAGAATCGTTGTGGTATTAAACCCTAGCGACCACCATTATTATTAACTTGGTACTTTTAATGAAATCTCTCGGCCTTGGTTCTGATTTTTTATGTGCAAGAATCCGGCACTATCGATTTCTTGACCGTAGCCTCAAATCCGAAGTATTAAAGAGAAGTGAAACCCTCGCGACCTGCACAAAAGCATGGTGAATATATTAAGAGATGTACTTACGCTGAGGGATTATAATGCTGGTGTGGGTATTGTTCAGGGTTTTATGTCGTCTGACTGGATGGTACAAGTTTTCACTTGTAATATTCTCTTTTCTTTAGCAACGAGCAGTATAGGTGAGTGTTTTTTTTTGTGTCAGTCGACTGCGCTACTCAGAAGGCAGTGTGTTCGTGAATTTGATGTTGACGAGAAAAAAAAAAAAAGTTTAATCTGTGTGACAACAACTGAACTATAGGATGGGCGGTAAAAATCGTTGGAAAACACTCTAAGATCTGAGCGCTAACAGTTATGGCCTCCATTAATTCGATCTGTACGTGAACCATAAATCCTTTATCTGTGGAAATTTCATACCCTCGATATATGGTTCTTTATTTGTTCATTATGTATTTGTTGTTCTCGCATATGGGTTATTGCTTGACTATTTCCAATCCAAGTTATTGCTCGCAGCAATTCGATGTGAAAAGAAGTTGACCTACCCTCAATCCTCGAAGGGTGACCTGGTAATTGTTGTTTGATAGAAGTTTAATATTGTTTGATTTCAAAATCTCGACCTGACAAGTTAACTAATATTAAATCTGATATTTACTCTTTGAAAGAAGGATGCATTTGGATTCGTTTTGTAGTCCAGCAAACAAATGAAACCCTTATGCAAATGAAAGAAGGCGACCTCTGGAGTGAGGAATTCCAGACATTATCATTTTCTCATGACTGTGTGTGTAAGATGGTGGAAGACATGGGACATTGCTATCAATTTTGAAGTGGATGAAACCAGAGTGGAGAGGAAACAATAAAGTGGAGAAAGGGATAATCGACCTGGATGTGCAAACTGGTGATAATTAATTAAATCGTGAATCGACTCATTCTCGGATATTCTCAATGTTGTGAGTAAGAAATCTTTAAAAGAAAAATCTATGAATATCGACTGCCTTTTGAAAGAAGCGACTTGGTACCCCAGTTATCCAGAAAATCATAATAAGATGAGAAACAAATAGTTTTTGGGTTTAGGCAAGTGAAGAAATTGGTAGTCTGCAGATGCCATAAAGGCAATGAGTGAATATATTAGAACCCAAGTTTGATTATCAATTCATTATAGTCTTTTTGATGCAAAAATAAAATTTCATTTTTAATAAATTGCTTGGAATTTAATATTTGGAAAAAGAAGCTTTTAAATCAAGTGTGATCCAAGAATATATGTAATTGAGATAAAAGAGGTTATCAAATATTTTATAAGGGTTTTTTTTGGTTAAGGAGTTATAAGGGATATGGTCATAGATCTCATTTTTTATAAGGGTATTATCTTGTAATTGTAAAGTAAAGGCGTTATAAGGATTTTATTATTTTCACTAGTTATAAGTGAGGGGTTAGTTATAAGTGAGGGGTTATAAGGAGTTTTTTTTAATTTATAAGGGGTACATATTTAATAAATTGAATATTTTTGTTTAAGTCCTGGATCTAAATGGAATAATGGGGGTTTTAGGATATTTATGTGTGTGCCTTAATCATTATTGGTGTTTTTTCGTCTTGGAGATTTTATTTCATTTTTTGTCACTCATGCAATGACAACAATAAAATGGATTCGGCCATGCAAATCAGACTACAAAAACAAAATATGCAAAGCACTATAATCATTGAAGGACAATTCCAATTGGCATGCATAACAAAGATAATTTTTGGTATCTGCATACAACAATTCTCTTGCATTTGTAATAATTCTATTGACTTCTTTGTTGAAGTAATTTTTTAAAAGTTGTAAGCAAGATTTTTTGACTCATGTTTTTGTATAACCCACCTAAAATGGAATAAGAGGGTTCTCAAAGAATCCACCTTCATAGTTTTTAAGGTGTTCTATAAAGATGTCTTCATAGTTTTTAAGTCTTACAACTCTTGCATATTGTGTGCACTTCATGATGGCGAGGACTGAAGAAATATTTACAATACTGCACACATTACTCAAATCAACTCTAAAATCTTAAATTGCAATAAACAAGTGTACTCTTACTACAATGTTTTCCTGCTTAAAATTAATGCACAAGAAGATTCATATATTCAAACTTCAAAACAAATTGTTATCTAATGAATTAGTTCACTTTCAACACTAACAATGTGATTTCATACTACGTCAGGATAATCCATTTTTTGGATTACATGTTGACGAACAACAGAACATTAAGGATGAAAATTACTTCAATGAAGACACTCAGTTGACCGATGATGACACTTATAAAGATGAAGATGAGTTGGAAGTTCTTATGACAGAAAATTTGTGGATAAATGTGAGGAAGTAATTAGAATTATTCGGTTATGGGGAGAATTACACTTTAAACGTAAACTATATGGATTACAATACAACAAGGTTCATGATAACATTTTTATTGCTAATTATTGCAAACATGTTTTCTTTGTAAGTGGAGGTTTTTTTAATGATAATCGAAAGATAGAGCTTAAGGATATTGGTAGGGAACATGTACAGGTTTTTTTTTAGGATGATGATGTTGCTACAAGTATTGCAAATTTGTACGGTCATGATGATCAGTCAGATAATGAACCCATACAGTGCAAACATTGTCATCAGTTTAGCCATGATGAGTCAAAGTGTTTTGATCTTCACCCATGCATTTTTTTCTGGGAAGACCAATCACCTCTCAATGAGGTGTCAAGAGAACAAGAAAATTCAGTGGAAACAGATAAATTTTGAATGGTTAGGGACTTGTCATTGGATTTTAGAAGGTAATTTATTGGAAAAATATTATCAACGGGTTTATACATAGGTACAACCATACTTGATTGGAAACATTTCTACAATTGACATACATGAATGCTTTTGAGGATTGGATGATGTAGGGCATGATCAGGGCCCACTTGATGTAATCTTCTGAGTTGAAGATCGAGTCTCTAGACTCCGCTTAAAGATGGTTTGATTACCCTTTTCCACTTTCAAGGGGGGTATATTTCATTATCTATACTTCTCACTTTTTCAGTCGACAGGAGGTAAATATTGATATGTCAGAATTCAATTTTTGAAGTCTAACTTATAGGATTGAAGTTTATGATGATTGATTATGGATTCAGGATTGCAGATGAATTTATGATTTTGGTATGATGGATGATCGAGGATTGGACATGATGTTTGTTTCCTGATTGGATGATGGATTTGATGACTTGGATTTGGATTGGTCAGTTTGACCTTCATATTTTTTTTTCACTGAGACAGTTCAACACTTGGCATTTTGGATTTTGATGGATATTGGATAGATGGATGACTTTCCATTTTTTGGCATTTTATGGATTTCATTTGATGAATTGACCGACATGTTTGATAGGAATTTGGGTTCAGGATTTGGAGCAGTACCAGGAGTTTACCTGGTTTACTACTTAGAGGTTTTTTGGCTACAAGATTTTCATATACAAGTTTTGGATGTTGTTCGACACTTTTTTCTGTCAGTAGGTTTTTTGACAGTTTTTTTATGTGTCAATATGTGAGAGATTCATAGTCTTCATACTTCTTAGGGATGGTCTTTTGACCTTGCAAAGGGAATTCGATTCTTTTGCTCGTTTCTCTTGGCATATTGGATTGCTAGGATTTTTCAGGATATGGGATGTGTTAGACTTGCAGTTAATTCTATTCTCATCGGGATTTGCTCTCGTTGGTTTTGGTTCACTTCAGTGACCACTTGGATGATATCTAGCTCATTTGATGCAGAATGAGTTTTCCAGATTTATTTTTTCAGCATCCACATTTGGCGGGTTTTTCAGGAATATCTTATGGACACTCATGAGATTTCAAACCATGAGTTACAGATTGAAGAATTGGATATGCTATGAGTGTTTTCACTAATATTTTTTGTTGAGCTGATACATTTGTACTTAAGATTAAAGGGTTTTTTTTTTAGAAATAATCCTAAGTCCTAACTAGACCTTAACAAATGGTTAGTTATGATACGGTTGTGGGGTCCTTACATTGAGTTTTATTATTAATGTACTATCGATGTACATAAATAATACATAAATAGCTAACAAAATTGAGAAGACAAAAAAGATGGGCGGAAAAGGAACCAAGCCAAGTCAAATAATATGTACATCAATAATACATTAATAATACAACTCAATATAATGACCCCACAACTGTATCATAACTAACTATTTGTTAAGGTATAGTTAGGACTTAGGATTATTTCTAACACAACTATATCAGGGTCATTCATCAATAATATGCTTATTTAGTGTATGAATAGGAAGTTGATTTTGTTATTACAATGGTGTTTAATTTCGGGAGTATGCACACAATATGTGTAATGTGAGATCCATTTTATATTTTTGGAGGGTAAATTATTATTTGTCCAAATCTTAATTACTATAGGTTTGATCTAACGAATTTTATCCCAATAATGCTGGATAGGACATTGAACTTGGTACCATCATCACCATGAATTCTTGAATGACTACAATTTCCAGAACAGATATGGGAATACTTCTCGAAGTTCTTATGCAAGGATGGTTCTTTTTTTTACCATACTTTGTAAGATCTAACTGAGAGGCCTCAATGATTTTCCCATACACCCACACACTTAACCTAACATGAGAAATGCACCCACACAACAAATCCGTGAACCTATCCTTAAAATGATTCTTATAAGTCAAACACCTTAACCCTTGAACCTTGACCTTTAAACTCTAAATACTAAACCCTAACCTTAACCCCTAAATTTAATGCAAATGGGACTCAAAAGGGTGCCAAGTAGATACTAACATGATACAAAATAGTTTCCAAGTTGATGCCAAAAAAACACAAAAAAGGAAAGCAAGTCTCAAAAAGGTGAATAGATTGCACTAACAAGAAGCTAAAAGGATGCAAGTTAGATGTAAAATGGACTCCAAGTTATTTCTAAGACATATGCAAGTTGGGTATAAAATAGACACCAAGTTATTTATAAAACGTATGCAAGTTCGATGCAAAAAAAACAAAATATGATGCAACTTGGACACATCATCGATTCAAATGAGACTCTAAATAGGCAAAAAATGATATAATGCGACATAAAAGTGGACACAGAAGGTTGTACATGTAAAAACAACAAAAACCAGATTTTGTGTCGATGAAAAATACTTAAAAAAAAAAAATGCTTCAAGGAACAAAAATGGACACTAACGAGATGCAAATAGGATGCAATGAAATGCAATATGAAAAAAAAGGATAAAAAAATGATGCAAGAATGGATGCAATTAAAAGACACTAGAGCATTTTCCAACTTGCATAAAATAGGGAACAAAAAAGACACTTCATTGTTGTATTTTAGGAATTGCCCCACCATTAGTGCACCTTCATGGTGATGACGATTAGCCATTGATTATTTTCTTGGCACTCCCACTCTTATAGTGATGAGATATGACAATTGGGTTGTGCAAATACTTGTTATTGAAATATGATCACCATGTGACATATTTACTCTTATAGGATTATAACACTACCACTTTCATTGTTTTAGAAGGTGACCCATGGTTAGGTGCTATTAAACCCCATTTAACATTAATATGGGGTGTTGAAATATTGATTTTAGATGAGCATAAAACTTAAGTTGCATATCTAAGATATAAACTACTTATATCTAATCTAATGTTGAGATTGGAACAACAACTCATGTTTGAACAAAAGGCCTATAAAAAGGGAGGAAAACCCTAATATTCAATTGAGCACTTCACTTGATCACAAGACTATAGTTTTAAAGAAAAAAGAGTACCATAAGCCTTTTGTAACGAAGAAAAAGAGAATATAAAATATTTGATAGTGGTTGTTTGTGTTAAGGGTTTCCACTACAAATATGTGTTGTGTCCATTTGTTTTGTTTCTTAATTGTATGTTGTGCATTTTATTTATTACAGTTGTATAACACACATTGGTTAGTATTCATAATGTACTTACAATTATGGAATATTCAACTTTATGTTTCATATAGTTTGAATGCGATTATAAATGGATTTTAAAACTCACATTGGTTGAGTATTCATAATGTACTTACAATCATACAATATTCAACTTATGTTTCATATAGTTTGAATGTGATTATAAATGGATTTCATATAGAACATGGGTGGGGAGGATAACACTCCATCTCATAACCACTCGAGCTAGGCCCAAATGAAAAATGAATTACATACCAACAAACATCAACCAACTCCCTTTATCCTTGACAATGATGTACAAAAATATATCTACCATTGAATGTGCACAATTAAAATGACCTTTTCTATAATGGCATAAATAGCTTAGGTGAAAAAATTATTTTAATTGGTATGAATTGACTCCTTGGGTATGTAAGCATGCAACTAAGAATATAATAGATGTAAACATTTTCCACACGCACACACTTTAAGGTGAGGGAGACACCAAATCGAACTATGAATATTGTTTGCTACTAATATTTAATTTCAATTTATGATCTTCAATGAGAAAACACATATTTGTAACCATTATATCTATTTGTGTATTTTTTCAATACTCACACACTCACTAACTCATTCACTCTTATTTTTACAAGTTGCATACATTTTTATCATGTAACATCCCCCATTTTATTCCCCATAAATTGCAATGTAATTGTATACATGTGAATTAGGTTGGTGAACCAATATGATTGGAGAAAAGAGCTAATATTGATTAATATGGTCGGGGGCTAAATTTTATATTATGAGCATTGAATTAATTAATAAAAAGTAGCAATCATTGGATTAAATATGAAAGGGATGAAAACGATGGGGGGCTATGATTCCACAAGAGAGAGGGGTCCAAGGGGGAATTATTCATGGGTATTGATCCAACCCACATTCCTAAATTATTATCATTGTGTAATCCTTTTATTTTTTTGTTGAGTGTCCCAAGGCCAATCATTAAAATCATGTAAGAGGGAGGGTACATTCATGGCCAATGGAGTGCACTGGAATCGTTGATAAATGAATGGTACATCCTGAGGCACTGTGAGTAGTTAAGGGGGTACATTTCTTGGGTTTTGCAGGTTGTGGGGAAGAGAGAGCTAGTGGATTGGAACTACTATAGGAGTAGAGCCTAGGTTTGGGTTGCTTAGTGTGGAGAGTGGATATCCAAAGGACCAATGTTGGCATGAAGTGGGTAGACCTGGGGTTAATAATAAAAATACCAACAAAGCCTTCAGACACCAGCCCTTTCGACATCACATGCAATCAAGTGAAATCTCACCCAAGGCATCTAGAGGGGTTGTAGAAACCAAGGTTCTGCAGTGATGAGGGGGAAGCGAGGCATTCAACATATATTTACTAACCTTTTACTCATGTGCACAGTTTTCATTACTTAACAGTTACTTTTTATGAGACATACCCTATGTGTGACAATCCTTTACTTTGTATTCATTCATTTACCAGTTAATTCATTGTGTGGCATTATAACAAAATATGTGAATAACACATCCGATAGACTTAAGTATTTATCATCATTGCAACATAACAATAAACATTGTAATATGCAAATACAACACATCATGACACACAAGTTTAGCGTGGTTCACCCAACTTGGGCTACGTCCACAACGACTGACTTCTTCTATTATTTATTGATAATCCTATTACAGTTGTCCACTACGCTACAAAATATGCAATAGTAACATTACCCAAATCTTTCTATCCATTTTTTTGCAGTGCGATCCTCACTCCTCAGTCATACCTCAAAGCTTCTTCCAATGCTCAACTCAAATTTACCCAAAAGCACTAACAACTTCTCATATCTCCAAAATTTGAAACCCCTCTACCCAAAAACCCTTTACATATTTATACATAAAATATAGGGCTAAGCCCATTACAAAGTGGAAAAAATGTCCCAAAAACCCTTTACATATTTATACATCAAAAATAGGGATACGCTTGTTACAAAGTGGACAAAATGTCCCAAAAAACCAACGGTCTATAACTGATTTCCACCTTTTGTGCATTGCTCCATCGTGCACTTTGACTCCTTAAATTCCACTTCTCGTCATGCACTCTGGTCCATCTTCTAACTTCCTTATTTTCTTTGACTTATCATGGCGTAGATCCCAAAACTTATCCAAAATGCCTATCCAACAGGGCCCCAACACTCACTTGTGGCTCATCTCTAGCCACTCAGGCCTTCTTCCAATGCGCCATGAATGATTTGAAGGTATCCTTCATTGCCTTGGCCTTCTCCTTGAGCTCGATTTCCTTCTGCAAAATTTGATCAATTGTTTCGGTAGTGATCCTAGTTTGCAACTTCTCGGCACTTTCATCCACTGCTTGTTTTATTATCCCTTGAGTTGTTGCTAAGGCTATTGTTACTTTGTATGCTTCGTCTTGTAACAATATCATGTTGCTCCATCTTGATTTGATTCATTTATGAATACAAATTTTTGTTCTCATTCATTGTTGCTACCACCTCTGCTAACAGTAAGGTGCCCATCGTCACTTTGAATTTATGCGCCCTCTCTTGCGTAGTCTAGATCTTCTGACTTATCTCTTGTTGCACCTTGTCTTCACTCAGTTGTGTCTAGACCCCCATGGTGTCTGTATAAATTTGAGTGCATTCTATTTCTAAAGTCTTGATTTTCTCCACCAATATTGTTTTTTTCTTCTCTCGTTTCTCCATTTCTTCAGGTGGTATGCTTGGTGTCACGTGCGCTTCTAAGTCCACTATTCTTGCGCAGAAGCCATGTATGGATTCACTTATCTTAGTGACTTGTTCCTTGATAGGGCCCTCCTTATCTGTGTGGACCTCTAGTATTTCTTGGTATACCTTCTCAAGTTCCTGCTGCATCTTTTCTACTTTTTGTGCAACCTCATCCCTTTCTTGCTTTACTTTGATAAACTCCATCTCCAATGCGACGTTTTTTGTTGTAACCTTCACCAACTCATTGGAGGTATTCTATGCACACACATTCAAATCTTATGTTTTTCTCATATGTAATTCTTACAATACTTTTATTGGTAGTTGTGATAGCACTAAGTCAATGTGACCTAGTTCTCTGGCTTGTTCTTGCATCTCTATCGTTGGAAACTAGACTGCCCTTGTCACTAGCTTAATCAATCTTTGTTCTCTTGCGACTGCTAAGGAATGGGAGATTGTTGGCCCTACTTCCATAGCCTTGGTAGTTCTTTTTCTTGGTTCCTCTTATTTTTATCACCATGACGCGATGTTTTTTTATTCTAGTAGTTGACGCAATTCATCCATCTTCTCTTGCATGTGTATGTTAATCTCTTCTTGTTGTTGTGTTGCGTGTTGAAATGCATCGTCAATGAATTCTTTCACTTGATTGCATGTATTCTCAAAATATTCCTCTATCAATGCCTAGATAGCCACGTCCTTAACGGATTTATGCTTTGGTCGTTGTTGTCTGAGTCTCCCTATTTCTGGTTCTTTCATCTTCTATTGTTTCTCTAGTACCATTTACGTTTTCATGTTCATCTCTTTCTTGTTCATCCTCATCGATATCGTGTACTTCCAAGTTTTACTTCTCCGATGGCTCTATCTCTCTTGGTGGAATCTTCCACTCATCTTCCCAATCGACCACAATATGGCCCATCTCTTCTTCGATCAATCTATATTGTGTTGGAAGCCATTTTTGATCTAGGTCCTTCTTTGCTTGTAGATACATGTGGTGACGCCTTGCCTTAAAGTGTGTCACTGCCTTATATGCCTTAATAACCTGTGGTGGTATGTGTAGTTTCTTCTCGATGTTGTCCCTGATAGTTTCCTTGTAAATATAAAATGCAACATTATTGCCCATCTGACGCACCTTTTGTGTTGTATGTCATAGGTTTTTATACCATGCGGCTATACAAGGCTTCTCTGTGACTCCCAAAAACTCACTATCATCTGGCTCTCTCCAAGACTATAACACTATTATGACTCCCAAAAACTCACTATCATCTGGCTCTCTCCAAGACTATAACACTATTAAAATCACTAACAAGGCATAATGGAACTCGGTCCCCTTATCCTGTGCTTCCTCGTAGTCAATCAAAATTTGGTTCAATAAGAACGTCTCCCAGTTCATTTGGATGCCCTCTACACATCTTTATGTTTCCACTATGATTGTTGTTGGCACTTGATCTTTTCTGAACTTTCTCAATAACTTATAGGATAAGGCTTGCATCAAAAACCTTACCATGGGGTCGCATATGCTAGCGATGTCTGAACTGCGCTATACACATAATGTATGGATTTTTTCCTCCATTCTCTTAGCTAGTGCTTTGTCATTCTTCTTATCAAAAAACAATAAGGATGGGTCCTCCCCCTATGACATAAGACCAATAATGCACTAATAAATATGTATCAATGGAAACTATCTTGTGGAGCCACATGTATCCCCCATGCACACAAATTAGCAACAATTTTACACATGTATTGATCTCTTGGCTCTGTCCAAAATTGGGTATATCGAACATGTTTAGAAGACCTACTTTCTGCAACCCCCTAGCCCACATTTGTGGCTCGATGAATATCATATGAGTCTCGAAACTAATGGACTTTATCAAAAACTTGTTGGGTACTAAAACTTGTTGGGTACTAACTCTGGAAACTTCTTCTCAATGGTGATTTCATGGCTGACATACTTTAATGCGGGTATCAAACCTAACATATCCCCTTTGATGATCACACCTTCTGGAATCGGTGTCTCCACGAGCAGATACTTTTCTTCCTTCTGTAAATGGACATGTTTTGTTGATGACTTTCTCGACGAGATATAATCCCCAGGGGAATATTGATACTGAGGATGATGCCTCCTCTGTCTCTTCTACTATCGGTGGTTTTGTGGGATGACCACGTGGTTTCTTCGGTATTGACATTGAAGTTGTTGTTTCCTTAGGTGGTGCCATATTCCTATGCAAGAGTTTTCTACTTCCAACTGGTTTTGAAACTTCGGCTCTGTAATTTTGGATCTTTGGCTCTGTAAATTTTTCTCTCTATGTGACTTCTAACTGAAAATAAACCTCCATCATCAACCTTATTCTTACTTTTATACTTCATCGCTATTGTTTAACTTCCTTTCATGCCTAAACTTTCTGTCTAATCCATTAATGATTTGCATTCATTACTTGCCATAATACTCCATTAAATCCATATCTTCAATGATTTCTTCGTTTGATTCTATAACTTGTCATGATCTTCTATCCAGTATGAATTTAATGTTATGCGGCACCACTAATTCATTGTCATGGGAGCTCTTTATTTCACGCCTTGTCAGGGATTGTCTTAATTGCTCTTAGTTGTCACATGCCCAATTTCTTTTCTCTTTGTGATTTATGTGTTTTATGTTATCTCTTCTCTCTACACAAACTTGTTTCCTTCGTATGTGCACTCTTCTACTTATTTCTTTCTCATCTATGGCATTTTACTGCTTTTAATTTTTACCTATGAGTCTTAACTACTTGGACTCCTCAACTTTCAACGTCTTCCCTTAACCATTTTCTTGTTTTTTCTTGTTTTACTTTATTTTTCTTATTTTTCTTCCTTTTATGTTTATAGTACACTATGATACAAATTAACCTGTACATTTCACATAGTGCATGGAAGGACATCCATCCTTGTATAGTTTCAGTTGAATCCCATTCTCTAGTCCTTCCACAAATTGTCCATCCAACTGTTCTAGTAGAACAACACTTTCTTTTGTCACATATCTAATAATGTATGGCCCTAGCCAGTGCATCCTAAACTTTTTTTCCCAAAATAAATTACTCAATTTTATAAAGGTATAAAATCTTTTACAGTTGCTCTGTATCCAGACAAGGCTGAATAACAAAAGACAATACATTACTGTCCAAGTAAATAAACTTGCAAAATAGCTGCCAGTCAGAGGATGGACTGTTAAAGGCCGAAAACATACAGCCAAACATGAAAGTTTGTATAAAACATATGGCGATACCTTGTGAATCAGTGCACCGAGACGTGAAACAATAAGTCTCAGCCAAAGGCAACATCCACCTTCATATAGCCTCGGATGTACAGTGACTGACCCAGCGCCTCCAGAAGAATAATCTAACCAGAGAGGAAAAAATACCACAGTCAAAAGGCACAAACTGACACCAGTGCCACACAGTTTGAAAGGAGCTGTGAAAATCAATGTGCAGGCTGGTACACCGAGAGCATTCAATCGCCTGTGAGGAAAGATGCCACAAACAAAAGTCTAAAAACAGACATCAATGCCANGATGCCACAAACAAAAGTCTAAAAACAGACATCAATGCCAAGCATCTGAAAGGATCAGAAGAGAAAAATGATGCACATAGAGTGAGTCTGATGCAACAATCTTGAATTAAGCTTCAAATAGATTGTAGAAGGATGTTGTACTCTCTAATCCTCTGTCACAATGGTAAATAGCCAATCTGCCCACCACTTGTCGGAGAGCTCTCTTAGAGAGTGTATCTTCTTTAGAGTTGAAGGTTCTGTGGAGATGTCGGAAGTGGATATCTGTGAAAGAGCGATCCAACAGGAGGGTTTTATGTTTCCATCCCTCTACGTGAGAGGAATAAAGAGAGCACGCACCATTAATCCAATCGATGATAACCTTAGAGTCGCCAATGACCTGTAGGTGCTGATGAACATGGAGGCGTCTACATCCCACCCGACACAACAGACCAAGCAGCCAACTAAAATAAAACAAGTACGACATAAATAGGAAACACGATTTCGCCCCTTAGAGGAGGCGCACGTCAAGGACTCAGACCTCGATCACCCTAGTTCAACAAGAACGACCACCCTTGAATACTAACTTGGGGTAATTTATGGTACGTAATTCCAGGTTATGGCACCACACGTGTGATTAATCAATAATTAAAATTACAAGATCACTGTCTCGAACATTTTCCATCTATCAATCATGTCACCTTCTGGGCCATGATTCTACATTTGCAACCTCATATATGCTATGACTACAAAAGATAATGACCTTCCAACACAACCTTCGCTAAGTTCCAATAGTAATGCGCTAGAAATGACATCAAGTTGATAGGTAATTTCAATTGATAATGACACTTAAATGAAAATTAAATGATATCTAGAATAATAAAAATTTGACAACGGTTGAAAAGGGCTGCATGGGATATGACAATTATCAATAATTAAAATAACCATAATTCAAAGATAGCAATTCATTAAAGGGGGCACATCAACTACTTCATAATTATAGCCAACCTCACAATGGAACATAACGATCTAACACAATGTCAATATATAATGATAACCCAATTACAATGACTATGATAAAATACCTAACATCATATCGTATATGTGATAACCTCTTATAATAAGTAACCTCACATTCTAATAATAATATGACATCAATTAAACGTTTACAACACCACCTCAATTGGCCATGTGTATAAGAACAGCCACACATAACATGTCATGATTAATAAGGACTTAAATTAAAAGTGACATAAATAATAATGTTTTTAAAAATGACAATGAGAATAACAAAGTCAATCTGTCAGTAGAGAGAGAAGGGCGTCTTGTTACAATTCAGGGATATGGTAATCGATGTCCACCATGAAACTAAAATAAACGGAAGCCTTTGAATCGAATTTACAAGAATTGAAGCATTAAAAGGAAACATAAGGCTGTTATACGCAGTCCATGAAAACTAAATAACGGAATATATATATTTTTTTAAAAAGAAATCACCAGATTGAAGCATTAAAAGGAAAACCTAAAGCTGTTATATGCAGTCCTGAAAAACTAAATCACGGATATCCTTTAAAAATAGAATCGCCAGAGTTAAGCATTAAAAGGAAACATGAAGCTGTTACATGCAGTCCTGAAAAACTAAATCACGGATATCCTTTAAAAATAGAATCGCCAGAGTTAAGCATTAAAAGGAAACATAAAGCTGTTACATGCAGTCCTGAGTACCACAGTCGTTCCACCTGTCGTTTACTTGGCGCCCGGTTTACCAGGGTCTTAATGACAATAAAGAGAGCCCAATCGATAGAGGAGGACAACAGAAGGGTAAGGACAGTTAAGGTTTCGCTACACAGGAGCAACCTCAAGATATATCACTTCTGGTGGGCTGCCAGCGCGTAAATCATAAATAAAATGCATCATAACGCATTTAGATGCCCAAGGGAATCGCTACCATCATTCAATTTAATTTACTCTGTCATTAACATTCCACGTCTAGCATTCGCCCTGGGGATCCGGCAACCCATAAACATCAGCAATATTTTATTTATTATTTTTTTTTTAACCCCCGCCCTTTTCTTTTTACCATGGCCCTTCAGAAGCCCGAACCATGGGGATCGGCCCTCTATTGCCCATAGCATAATGTAAATTTCCCAACTTAGAGGTCCGGGAGCAAGGGACGGGATATGCAATGTATCTCTGAACCGAAATTTTTTTTGGATGACTGTTTAACGAAATTTAAAACCGAAAATTAAAACCATCAAGTGAATCCTAAATTAAATTCTTACGGTTACAGCTACACCTTTAAACCAGATCCTGTAGTGGGACGATACCTGTATACCAGAAATGCGTTGCTCGGCCACATTTTTAAGAACTTAATACCTGTATACCAGAAGTGCATCCTAAACTTACCATCATGTTGTAAGAACTTAATGTCATAGAGCAGTACTAGATATCATGTATGGAGTTTCTTCTGCTTGATGAGTCTATCATGCCATGCCTTTTCTCATGCCTTCTATACTTGTTGATGGAACCCTGAAACAAATAGGTCTTCCCCTAATATCAATAACTGTGATAGTATGTCTTCTATTGCGTCAGAATCTATAAGGTCTTCCATTGCAACAATGCACAGACTTGGTACAAGAAACTCCATGGGCATTACTGCTTCTTGTCCATACGCTAATATAAAAAATTTCTGACCTGTCAACTTCTTGTATGTAGTTCTATAAGCCTATAGAACTGTAAGAATCCTTAAGTCATAATAATCTCATCCTACATTACAAATAGTTGTCAATGCATTCTCCAATATCTTATTGAAGGCCTCCACAGTTCCATTAGCTTGTGGGTGATATGGAGTGTTCTTTCAATGTTGTAACTCGAACTCTTATTTCAATGTTGCAATTGTATTGTTCAAAAATTGAGTCCCATGATCGCTCATAATAACTTTAGGACACCCAAACCTTGTAACCATGTTCTCAAATAAGAATTTTGTAGTTGTCTCCGCACTGCAATCTATAACTAGTTTTTCCTTTGCCCATATTTTCAAGTAGTCTGTCGCAGTAATTATATACATGAATTATGTTCTCCTTGCTAGAACGTGGCATATGGATTCAAAGGCATATCATCCCTTCATGATGGTCTTCCTACTCTCTGAAAAATGTCACAACTTTGGAAATACTCCTTAGCATCCTTGTGGAGGGTAGGCCACCATTGTCACATTATCCCATATGTGCCTATATTGTATAGATTTCTTGTGATCAATTGATAATATGCTTCTTTCACCACTAGCTAATTCTTCTGCATGACTGTCATTTCGGATGGAGCCGCTCTTGTACTAAAAAATTTCACAATTTCTGCAAAGTGGTCATCTACCATTTGAACTGAAAATAATTCCGCATATGGTAAACTATCATCTAGGTTCCATGCATATTCTCCTATCAGTATTCAAGACAAATGGTCTGGTCCTGCATTCAATTTCCTTGGCTTCATAATAAATTTGAAGTCATACTCCTGGAACAACAATAACCATCTGCAAATTCTCCCCCCCAACACTAGCCTGTTTACTAGATATATGAGTGCATAGTGGTCTGTATACATCTTGAAATGAGACCCCGAGAAGTGGTGTTTGAAATTTTGCAAGGCATAAACCATTGCCAATCCTTCCCTTTCTATCATTGTGTAATTATTCTTAGCCGTCGAGAGCTTCCTTCTTGCAAACACAATTTGATGGTCTATCTCTCCCTCTCCTGGTTTTGCTAATACTGCACCGAGCGCTATCAAAAAAGTGTCCATATGAACATAAAACTCCTTCTGCCAATCTAGGAACAACATATGGACACAGTTACTAACTTCTTCTTCAATACATCCAGACCATGCTGACAGTCTTCATTCCACTGAAACTTAGCTTCTTTCTTCAATAACTTCTCCATTGGAACTATAATCTGCACATAGCCTTTAATAAATTTTATGTAATAGCATGTATGCCCCAAAGTAGTTCTAAATTGTCTCACTGATTATGGTGGTGGAAAATTAAAAATTACTGTGATCTTGGCATGATCAACCAACAAACCCTGCTTGCATACCACATGACCTAGCAATATCCCGAATGGTGCGCAAAAAATACATTTCTTCAAATTTAATGAAATCTAATATTGTCTACATCTATCAAGCATCAAACTTATATTTTCTATGTGATCTTTCAGTAAACTAAACATAGTCCAATCGTCTAAGTATACTTCAATAAAATTATGAATAAACTCTTTAAAGGCTGCAACAACTACTCTAGAAAACACAACATGTGCATTCTTTAATCCAAATGGAATCATTGTGTATTGGAAGCTTCCCCATTCAATTGCAATGGTCATATTATGTCTATTTTGGTGCAATCTTGATCTAATGGTATCCTGAAAATCCATCTATGAACGAGTATGCCTCCTACCCTCCTACATTTTATAACACTTCATCTGTAAAGGGGATCGGAAAAGGATCATGTAAATAAGCCTTTTTCAACTTCCTTTGGTCGACAAAAATTCTAATGCCCCTTGATTTCTTAACTTGCACTACCATTGGGATTATCCATTCGGACTCTGCAACAAGCTCAATAATACCAGCTTCTATCATTCTATCAAGCTTTGGTTTCACTTTTTCCTTGTAATTCGGATTCAATCTATAAGGTACTTCTCTTATTAGCTTAGTGTCTGGTTTTAATGGGATCTTCATCTCACCCAATTCCCCAGGTATCCCTTTCATCTTTGAAAATCTTGTCGTAAATAGATCTTGATATTCATGTAAGAGGTTTACAATCTTTTCCACAATCTCATCATTCTAGTAGTCACCAATATTTGCATACTTAGGTTTCTCTTTCGTGCTAATATTCACTTTGTGCACTCTTAAATTGCTTCGCATATGAATTGGATTCAAGTTCTGGACCTACTATGTCATGCTCCCCTTCAGTATCTGGTACTTGCACATTTATTGGGTCTTCTTCCTCTTGAACATCTTTAGTAACATTTTAACATTCGAATATTTCATGGACTATTGTAGATTATCTATGTGCACTACACGAGGGTACTATTTATATATATCCTTCTTACATAAAAATATTACTTCTAATGACTTGCAGAGATGCATCTAATAAATGTGTCTCAGCTTCAAAATTAAATGTGACCTTAAAATTATGGATGAGCTCTTCCTAGTCTATTGTCCCCATGCACACTTCTAGATCTAGATACCAGTTCTTGGGATCCATCTCAATTGTATGTATGAATATATGCGTCCATTATCTCTTTGGAACTCATCTCTAAGTTGTCATACACTACAAAACATGATCTATCGGACTATTCATCCCTGTGTACTTGTGCATAACTTCTTATGTTCCAAATCTAATCTACATCAACATTTTACAGTGTTGTCAATATCCTATGCCTTCCTTGTGTATTTCTCACCATCTCATTGGAGTTGCTCTCAGTGAAAAATATAATGCTAACAATCGTTGTTGTTTGGGTATCTACAACTCAAAGTAATTTACCAAGGAACTTACCTCAGTTAATCCATCGAACCTTGGTGTATCACATACCTCTATTCCGATACAACACAAAGAGAGAGTAATGCAAGCACATCTTTTGGTCAATACTTCATGCAATCTGTGCTACCAATGTTCAAATCCTTCCTTTGAATATGATGTGCAAGAGCTAATGATTCTCCAAATAAGCACACCATCTATAGTAGGATTGACATAGTCATCCATGCATGCAGTCATATTATATAGGTTATCAATTTATTTTCTCGCAAATTCCACATACCTTCTTTCCTCTGTAGGTTATAATGGCGTAGTGACCTTTAAGCCTCCTCCTTCAAAAATAATTTCTCTCTTCTTCAAGTTGATAATCGTTTGATTTTCAAATGCCCAATCCAATTCGAGCAATGTTGGATATGGTTGATTGTTGTCCACAATCTCAATTACCTCAAAGTCAGCTATGTTGTGCACTCCATCTATTTTAATATTTTCTCCTACTAGTCTCTCGATAAGTATTATCTTGTGTTGGTTTTCCAATCTCATTTGATGATCCGGATTTAGGATCAGAATGAACTAATTAACATAATCAATACGATAAACACAAAGATATGAAGAATAACACAAATATACAGTGAACAATATCTTTTGTTAAATAATGAAATAGGTTGAAACTGTAAAATTGAAAAACTGAAAGACTTGCTCGAATGGTGGTAGTTATCTCTGAGAATATGATCCAGGTGGATATCAATGGCCATGCACCTTTTCAGACTGGCTCAAAATAGTTTTCTTACAATTTTGGCAATTTACTATTTTTAGCAGTTTTTAACTTCCGGGGCCATTTTGAGGGCCTAAATAAAAAAAAAATCAGGATAGGCCCAACTCAATGATACCCAAATTCATTATTGAGGATCCAAAATGAATCTCCTCAACGATACCTTTCCAACAGGCTATCATAGGCCTAAAACGGAGATTGTATGCAAAAGTTACGACCTCGAGAAGTTAATGTACTAACTTACCCAAACGGGGCCCACATGAATTTTGGCGCTT
>CBVK0100099887.1:5690-22387 GCA_900067695.1 Picea abies
TGAATCGAGTCAGGGAGTGGACTGTATATGGTTTGGGTATTTCTGTGTATATATATGTGACATATGATTGCGTATATTATGATGTTGTTTATGGATCGTTGACACTATTTCGTTGATGCATGAAGGTTGATGATTGCTTGCTAGTCAGACTCACATATGGAGTAAGGGCGCCGTGCACCAAAAACATATATTGAGGGAGAGGTGTGGCCGCAACCCTGCCACATCCTACTAGCACTCCCACCATGGCTCGAATTGTAGGTTAACGATAACCTAATTCGATAGATCCACAATGTTGTGAGGGAAGACTGAGACAGTCACTCATGAAGATTCTAAGGGGCAGAAGACTGAGACAGTCACTCATGAAGATTCTAAGGGGCACACAATAAGGCAGGGTCCTTATTCCTTATAGGCCCTTAGTTTCTCACAAGGTTGTCTGACGGAGTATTGACTCCAAGGGTTGGACAATGACCAAAATCTGTCAAAGGCGAGTGGCATCGTTGGAGCATGTAGTGCGTCTTGAAGGGAACATCTCAAAAATGAAACTTGAATAAAGGCGAGTGGCACCCTTGGATCATGTAGTGCTTATTGAAGGGAAAATCACATAAATAAAACTTGAATAAAGGAGAGTGGGACCCTTGGAGCATAGAGTGCGTCTTGAAGGGCACGTTGTGATTTTTAATAAGTGTGATTCAATGAACCTAGGTGCCTAGACTAATTGACAAGAAAATAGCTTCACTCTGTATCATTTCATCAAGTCAGAGCGATGGGCACTTGATGAATACACAATGAGAAACTATGTTGTGTAAATTACTATTAAACCTCAGCGTGTGTGATGATTGGAATTTCCCTCGGTGTCTGATTCCATTGCAATGACCTATGGTAGGAAGGAGGTCCATGGCTTCTATGGAAAAGGCACCATAAAGTTTCCTTTGATGGATCTCAATGGATCACAGATTGGATGTGTGGCAAACTGATGAGAGGGGATCCTTCTCTACGAATGGAAACCCGATGGCCATGGTTGCTATTGGGACCATTCAATTATTTCTAATGTTAGACCCAAAAGGGGAAAATTTGTCGAAATCCTCAAGCATTACTGCATGGACACAAGATTTCTCTTCTCAATTATAGATTTTTGGCCTCGAAAATAGTTACTGTAGAGATTCCCCAACTGATTGTTGCCTCTTAATTCTTGGTCGTGCCTTCAATGACATGGAATGATGCAGTGATTCCATCACCAACTTTAATTTTCATCCTCATTTTAATGCACCTCCACCACTGAGATCCTTGTAGTGAATTACTCTCCTAGATTTAGCTCTCATCCTAGTGATTCATGGAAACCTCACCCCTTCCTCCTACCATGGAACTTATCTTAAAATTTGGGGAGTTATTAAAACTTTTTCTTATAATTTTATTATCGATTGGGTTATCTAGGAAAGGAAATCTCCTAGTTCAACGTCTCCCCTAATTTCATTGCCAAACCCTTCATGGCTCTGAGGCTAGTCGTTGGCCTTCGATCCTTGCTCGATGGTCTAGGCCTGAATGTTACCTTACTCTATGTAACGATATTTTTACACTTGGTCCCACCGTCGTTTTAAAAGGTTATGAGTTTGTTAGAAGAACACTTAGTCGTATCCAATTCTTCTTGTGTCGGACAATATTGATACTTGTGAAAGTAATCCTAACAATATTCATATTGTTGGTTAAGTTTGGAACAACTTATTCATCCACACTTTAGATGTTGTAGTATCAGTATTTTCACTTGATAAATGTAGTGGCATCATTATATTAAATACTTGAAGTATTAAATAAACTAATAAGTTAAAATACCATTATGTAATTTAATGCCATCTAGCACAAGTTATTAAAAGTTTGTTTCCTATTGAAATGAGGCACTTTCCTGCCATCATAAATATTTATATTGAAGATGCTAAAGGGTGTAAATAAACCACTACTAGAGTAAATCTTGGTGGATTGTTGAATCAAGTAAAACTTAGTTTTTAATTGTCATTGGTTTTAAAACTTATGTCGATCTACTCAGATTTATCTCATATCATAAAAGGTTGTTGATTTGGTTCCTAGAATCTTCAATCTCTAAATCCAGTGAACGTTGTTGCAAATAGGTTGTCGTTTGATTGGGATGTTCCTATGGTTTCCTTATTGGTTGAATTTTATCGATGGCTAAAATAATTTATAGCTTCCTTGAGGTGGGGATTCCTACAAAGGTTAAATATGACAATGTCAAGACCATTATTATATTTATATGTCACCTCTTACTTACCCTAGATTAGCTAAGGGAAGAACCTTGGGTTGACACTTTTGTAATTTTGAAGAATTCAATATAGTATTTTTCTCACATTTTGTATTATTAAGGGTCCTTAGGTTGTTGATCCATTAATGGTATTATCATAGATTAGTTTTGATTTCTAATTGATCATAACCCGTTATGTGAAGGGGGTAGGCATATCATGGAGAGAAGTTTCTTGGCTTCACATTTTACACTCATAGAACACATGCACTAATGATAGCTTGGTTAAATGATTCGATTATATGCGCATGAAATGAACCGAGTGAATAAATAGATTCTCTTGTTCCATTGAAGTAATGTTGATGTGGAAATGATTGAGTAATTAGACTTCTTGTGCGAATCAAATTTATTGTAATGAGTAATGGTTTTAGATATTAGAATTCTTGTGCGCAATGAAGATATGATGTAATGAATGATTGTTTAGATTTTAGATGTCTTGCGCAAAATGAAATTTAATGTGACGGATGATTGCATTTATGTGATTGGAACCTTGTGCTATGAATATAACTGATAATTTCTCTTACGCCTTGGATTTAACGTGGTGTATGAAGGGTTTTGTGATTAGTTAGAATACTTGCGCTCCATGAATTAGATGTGATGTATGATGATAAGTTGTCGATGTCGCCTTACAATTGAATAATTGATGTTTAGGTTCATTGATTGATCTAGTGATTGTCGACTTGATTGGTTTAGTGGGATGCAGACACCTCCTTGTTCCTTAGAATAGTCTCTAGCCCTGAGACCTTAAATGGTTAAAATTAATGGAAACATGGGCCTGAGTTGCTTATATGTCCTGGAGGTCCTAACTATGTAGGGTAGGTTGGGCAGGTATCTATTTCATATTTAGTGACATGGTTGATCCTTTTTAATGTCGCATCAATTGATTGTAATGTGTTGGATTGTGTCACTATTATGTTTATCTGTGGATCATGTATCGTTGTGATTCATGATGATGTGTTGGCCTTGTGTTTTTATTGCTTCGATGATGTGTCACTTGTAATATATTTATATATGATGTCATTGTTTATGTGACACTTTAATTTAAGTGTAGACATCATTTTCCTATTTCTTAGAAAAAAAATTCTTTACCTATTTGTGCTTCTCTTTTCTTAGTCGTAACGGAGGGTTACATATGGTATCAGAGTTGATTTAACCCTATGAACATGGATCATCATTCCTTTCAATGTATTAAACCCTTGATTAATAACTTAGCGCTGCTAAAATTGAGATTGTCACTAAGGTAATCCTGGATAGAGGATGTGTGGAGGTAGATGATGTCATGGTAGGGGAGGCTGTGTGATGGCTCCAGTAGCATCCATGCTAGAAAAGTCTAACCCCTAAGGAGAAGAACAAGTCATTGGATAGGAACAGATTGTTGTGGGGATGTGGCTGGGTTGATGAGGTCCTTTTAGAGGATGTCAGAGGCCTTGATTAGTTGACTTGATAGAGATGAGGATAGGGTTTCTGTACCCCCTGAGGGTCCACAACGCGCACTAGCCAGTACTGGTAACATTGACTGAGAACTCGAGAAGGTCAAGTTTCCCATGTTCTTGGGTTCCATGGATGACGGGGCCACTGATTTAGGGTTGGAGAACATGGCGATGTGTTTTTCACTTCGCGACTATACATCCAACATGAAGGTCTGCATGGAGGTATTTCAACTAAAGGGGAACACTCTTCTATGGTGGAAGACACTCCTGCCAAAAACAAACATGGCCCTCAAAGACGTGTCATGGGAACTATTCAAGGAGCAGTTCCGGGAGACGTATTTGTCTGAGGAATTCATTGAGTGCCAACTCAATGAGTTCAACGCCTATGATAGGGTATTCGTACAGTGCCCAAGTATGAGAACTGTTTCATGGAGTTGTTAGGTATGTGCCACATCTGAAAACTGAGAAACTCAAGGTCAACAAGTTTTTTTTCGGCTTAATGTTAACATTCGTGTGAAAGTGAGGATACTAATGCCTCATCCGTTGCATGATGTTGTCCAGAAGGCCCTCATAGGTGAGGAAGAGATGAATGGTGGAGGTCAGGGTAGGACTCCTGCAAAATCATCTTAATAGATGACATATTAAGCACAATGATTATAATTATTCTTGTTCAACATAACAGATTGGGATCACAGGCTGTTAGGCCAACAACCTCTACTTCAAGGACTAGGAGATCTGGACCAAAGATTGGGTGTCAAGCAAAAGGTTGGAGGAAGGATTATGGACTATTGCATTAACTTGAGGGTTTTTGTCATGAAGCCCAACCTATTATCACGATATTAGGAATATATGACATCATGATCAGTATGGATTGGTTGGAATCGCATGATGCGATACACAACTGTAAGGGGAGACGGTTGAGTTGACCGTTGATGAGGGATAGAGAAAAATGATTGTAGGAATAACCCAAGGAGTTTCCTTGAGGTTCATTCTTCCCTACAACTATAGAAGTGCATGTGCAATGATGCAAGCTATATGAAATCTTAAGCATTGAACGAAAAGGGTGTGGAAGAAGGATTATAGATCCTTCTAGTAGTACGCAAGTTGGTTGATGTGTTTTGAGAAGATATACCTTGATTTCTTCCTGCAAGAGAGTTGGAGTTTAAAATCAAATCAAACCCTAGAACTGAACCGTTAGCAAGAACTCCTTAACCGATGTCAACGTCTGAGTTATAGGATTTGAAAATGCGACTAAGGGAGTTGCTGGACTTGGAACTTATATGCCCAAGTGTGTCACCTTGAGGTGTTCTGCGAATTCTTGGAAAAGTGGTTCAAGTATTCATTGAAGACATATTGATATATTCTCAGAAAATAGAAGAACCTCATGAACTTTTGTGCTTAATATTATAGTTTTTTCAGGAACACAGATTACAGGAAACTGTCGAAATGTTCCCAAGGATTCATTACTTAGGGCAGGTTATACCAGTGAAGGCATCGTTGTGGATCCATCAAAGGTAGAGGAAATTATGGAATTCCCTGTGCCGACGACTGTACTAGGAATATGTATCTTTAAGGGTTAGAAGGATTTATCGATGAATTGTCGAAGTTTTTTTAAGCATAGAAAATATGATCATGGAATTGCAGAAGAAAAACAAGAAGTTTGTATGGACCGAGAAATGCACAGAAGCATTTCGAAGGCTCAAGGAGTTGTTGATGACAACGCCGATACTAAAGGTCACTGACATGGACAACGACTTCTTTGTATGCACAAACACATCCAAAGAAGGCTTAGGTAGATTCTTGATGCAATACGATCAAGTGATCGCTTACATCTCAAGTTAAGAAAGCATGATGAGAAATACGTGACACACGATTTGGAGTTATTGGCAATTGTGTATGCCCTGAGAGTGTGGAGACACTACTTGATTGGATGGAAATTTGAACTAAAAACATAACGTGCAACAAAAGCGTTGGTCAGAAATTCTTAGTCAGTATGATTTTGAGATTACCTCCATAAAAGGAACAATGAACATACTGGAAGATGTGTTGAGTCAAAGACCATGCATATTTTTGTAATACATATATAGATGAATCTTCGTGAAAAGATTCTAACTACAACACGATGATGGCTGGTATAAAGCGGTTGAGGAAAATGTCAGACAAGACACCACGTTGGTACCAAAATTTAAGGGATTTACTGTGGACAATGATGGATTAATGAGGTATAATAACTAGATTTATTTACTGCCTAATGACGAATTGAGAATTTTTATCTTAAACGAAGTTCATAGATTATTGTACATGTCTCATATAGTAGTCATGAATATGAGGGTAGACCTTACACCCTTAATATTCTAGAAAGGAATGAAGGCAGACATAGTCAACTATGTGGCAAGATGTCTAGTATTTCAACAATTGAAGGTTGAACATAGACATCTGACAGGATTACTACAACCTCATGCTATTCTGAAATCGAAATGGGAGGTCATTTCAATGGAATTTATTGTTGGATTTTTGTTGACGACAACGAGGCATGACTCGATTTTCATGGTAGTAGAAACTCTAAAAAAAAGTGCACATTTTATCCTTATGCATACGATGTATCAAGCACCAGACATAGCTAGATTTTTTGTCAGCGAGATTGTGAGATTGCATGGCATTCCTAAGAGTATGGATGATTTTAGGGGCTAAAATTCGCTCATGGGCTAATTTTCCAATGTTTTTCCAAAAACAGTATTCGCTATTCTAAAAATCATTCTCCTAAATTCTATACGATAAAATTATTTAACCTTAAAAATCCCTAAAGGTTTATACAAACTATATAAAATCCAGAGAAATTTGAATATTTTTAGAAAAATATCCCCAAACATTTTATAGTTGGCATATGAAGGATTAGTCATATTAGGCAAGGTTTCTACATTTAAAGATAAATTTCCATCCTTAAAATCATCCCTTTCTAAGAGGATCATATCTGATCAAGGATCGGTGTTTACAGTACGGTTTTGGACTAGTTTCCAAGAGGCATTGGGAACCCAACTTCACTTTAGTACCGGTTATCAGTCGAAGATAGACATGAAGACATAAAGAACAAACCAAATATTGAAAGATATGTTGCGTGTGTACGTGATGGAAAAACATAAGTGTTGAGAAGAGTTCTTTCCACTGATATAGTTTGCTTACAAAAACAACTATCAAAGCACCATTTATATGGTTCCATTTGAGTTTCTTTATTGGCGACTGTGTCAGAAACCTTTGATTTTGGATCGGCTTGAGGATAGGGTCCTGGTAGGACCTAAAGAGATCTAATAAATTGAAGAGAAAATGAAAACGATAAGACAAGGGATTAAATAAGTGCAAGATTGAAAAAAGAGTTATGTCGATGCACATCACATTGACCATAGTTACAAATTTGATGATCAAGTCTTCTTGTAGGTGAAACCGCACAACAGTTCAATCAATTTTGGAAAGAGTGTGAAACTCTCTCCTAGGTAGCGTGACCTTTCATAATTGTGCAAGGAAGGAACCCATGGCCTATCAACTGGCCTTGCCTCATTCTTTTAGGTGTATGCACAATGTTTATCTGTATCTGTTTCAGGACATTATGTTAGTGATCCTATGCATGGGATTGAGATGAGTTCCTTGCAGGCATGGGATGAGATTTCACTCACAGCAACATTTTGTACCATCTCATTCGATAACTACAGTGTCTAACATTTGAACAATTCTAGGTCCAATGGGACAATTATAGTCCACACTGATCTACCTGGAAGGACACATATGATATGCCCCAGTAGTTTCCATTTTTGTTGATAGTTAGACATTTATATCTTATCGGATACTTTATTTAATACACATATATACTATAAAACTTTAGGAAGAAGTTTAAAACAAGACGGGGTGTATGTAACCTCCAAATCTTGCACACACATGATTGGACTTATTCTTTGAGGACACTTGCGTGCAAGTTATCTGGTTCAGTGTATGGTTGTATGTTTCTCTTATGGATTCTGATGATGATGTTGTGGATTATGATGTTATGTTATGTGATATTTATGTATAGACAGGTGTTATTTATGGGTTCCTCCTAAGTGTGCAAGACCCTTGACATATTTAGGATGTCGATGGCATCAATTGACCTCCTTGGACTCTATATCGAGTCAGGGAGTGGACTGTATATGGTTTGGGTATTTCTGTTTATGCATATGGGACATATGATTAGGTATATTATGATGTTGTTTATGGATCATTGACAGTGTTTCGTTGATGTATGTAGGCTGGTGATTTCTTTCTAATCAGACTCACATAAGGCGTAAGGGGGCCATGCACAACAACTAAATATTGAGGGAGAGGTGTGGCAACAACCCTGCCACATCCTACTATCACTCTCGTTGTGGATAGAATTGTAGGTTAACGATTACCTAGTTCGAGAGATCCATGATGTCATGAGCGTAGACTGAGACATTCTCTCACGAAGATTGTAAGGGGCACACAATAAGGCAGGGTCATTATTCCTTAGAGGCCCTTAGTCTCTTGCAAGGTCTCCTGATGTAGTATTGACTCCAAGGGTTGGAAAACTACCAAAATCATTCAAAGGCAAGTGGCACCCTTGAAGCATGTTGTGCATCTTGAAGGGAACATCACATAAATGAAACTTGAATAAAGGAGAGTGGCACACTTGGAGCATGTAGTGCATATTGAAGGGTACGTCACATAAATAAAACTTGAATAAAGGTGAGTGGCTCCCTTGGAGCATAGAGTGTGTCTTGAAGGGAACATTGCGGTTTTTAGTAAAGGTCAGTCAATGAACCTAGGTGCCTAGAAAACAATAATTTGTTTTAACTATTTTCAGACTTAAAAATAATTAATAAATGGGTAATTTATTAATTATAAAATCCCCTTAAAAATTCTAAGCCTAGTTTAAATTTTTTAAGGCTAATCCTAGATTGGGTAAGAAGACTAAAAATAATTAATAAATTAAATAAAAGGGGGATGAAGATAAATAAAATTAAGAATTAAAAAGGAGAAATATTTTATCTAAATATTTAATTACATGATTATGTGCAAGAAATATTATATTAAAAATTAAGATAACAAAAGAAATAAATATCAAAAACTGTGTAAGCATAGAGAGGAATATACAATATAGTTAACTAGAGAAGAATCATATTTTAACTCAACACATATTTAGAAAGGTGTCAGTATTAAATAGTATTAAATTGGGAATAAAGGAATAAAATACCACTAGGAGTGAGTTAAGGAGCACTTTTAGGAGATCTTAGGGAAAGTGACTTTTAATTAAATCGAATTTTGAAATTTTCTTGTGAAAATGTTGGAGAGGGTGACAAGTGTACGGGAGGAACAATTCTAAATTAATTAATCAAAAAGTCAATTAAATTTGAAAAAGGAATGTGTGATGAGAAAACACCTATAAAGAAATTGGTAAATATGAAAAGATGGGGATGACTGGTGTAATATCCCCCGGTAGATCCCTGGTTGTAAATATGAATTGTAAACATGTTTGTTAGGCTGGTGAGCTGAGTTATAATAAGATAGGAGGATTATGTGGTGATTAGGCCAAGAGCCTGATATTTTGTTGGTATATGTAATTATGCAGATCATTAATAAAAATATAAACACTGATGCGTGTAGACCGACCACAAATAAGAGTTATGGGGGACTAAGCTCCACTAGGTAGGGTAAGGAAGGGGGGGCGAAGTATTTGGACCTAGGGGATAAGCTAGGGGGATTACCTCTAGAAGAATAATATTTTAATATTATTTCCTCAAAACTAAGGTGGACATATTATGTTTTGTTATCCGAAGTTCTTGGTGGTTGGGGATGTAAGCTAAATGGAGTGCATGCAGCTCCAGGAATACAAGCATTGACCTAGGCTCATGCAGTTAAAAACTGAAGCATCAACTGTGTTGTAGGGGGGTATTTCCATTCTCGACCCACTTTCTAACCATGAACCAATAGCATCCATCAAGGATCTTTGAAAGTATTAACCTGTGAGTGAAATCATGCTCGTAGTTCACGATTCATTTTCTACCATCCTTCACCTAAGTTTGTTGGCGGTACTCTATATGAACCATTCTTGCCTCTGCATTTGCATATGGACACCCTTACATAGTGAAGGAAACCCTCATGGGAAGGTTGGTCGTCTTGCAACTATCCCATCCTGCACATGAGTCCATTATTTCCTCTACGTTGTCTGACCTCAACATACCTCACACATCTCTGAAACTAGAAACAAGAAAGTCATCCTATGTTGTTTCTTGTGAAGCCCGATGCAATTGTAGTCGCCTGAGTTGTGTTTTGAATTAGTGTTAGGTTGTTGTCTTGTTGGGTGTCCATACCCTTTTTTCCCTGTTTTTGTTTCTATTGTTGTTGTTGTTGTTGTTAATTGTACCCGGTTGCATCTCAATCGAAGATTGGTTATCAGACTCGTGAGAAAATCTCCCAAGTGAGAGAGTCCTGTGGGAAGTGAGTTCTCTTGGAAGGGAGGCCTGTAGAAGCCACAATACTTTGAGACTTCTGTTCCAACCTGTTGCTGAAGCCCAAGGTAAGGGAGTTGTATTGGTCGATGGAATTGTATTAGTGAAGGTGTATCCTCCTACAGTGGAGCAGGTGTGTGGGGAATGAGGATCTGTGTGTTGTGGGCATAAATGGCTCCCGGGATAAAATATCCTTCCTGCTGGTTTGTGAAACTTCCTTGTGAAACTTCCTTGGTTTGTGAAACTTCCTAGAATTACCTTAACTGGTGGAGTTTAGTCCTAGCTCGAGGGTGACCTACTGCTGAGAGTGATGAGCAGTGTGGTTTAAGGCTGGGAGGTTCGTGGAAGGTCTGCAAGAAGTTGGTGGATTTACTCCAACTAAAAGATAAGTATCATTGTTGTGCTTAATTATGTATTTTATGCATGTTTTATGATTCTTGAATGCTATCATGTATTCTGTTGCATGTGGATTTACTGTTAATCTTGTTTGAATCTAAACTAGTAGCAATAATTTTGTGTTATCATGATTAAGAGTTTTAAATTCATTAAAATGAATATATATCATATAAGTGTATATTCTGTTAGCACTCTGTAAATTGTTTCCCGTTGAATAGACAAATGACAGAGGTAATTGTTTCAGCCAACTTTAGAGCCGAGGGACTAGCCTGCTCAACTGAGAGAGGGCTCTCTCATGTCACTTGATATTTCTTTAGAAATTGATGGCTAGATTTGGTTTGTTTTGGGGGCTATTATGAATTTGTTGAAGAAGTGGGGTTTAACATTTGGGCTATGGATTCATAAATAAATAATGCAGTAGTAGGTCATTAGAACTTATCTAGAGGAGAAAGGCAATAAATAATGCAGTAGTAGGTCATTAGAACTTATCTAGAGGAGAAAGGCCAATTGAGGCAATGAGTTCGAGTTTTCAAATTGAAATTTGCATAGCAAAAGAGGAAAAGGGAAAACACATAACTTCTTTAGAGCATATTAAAATGAATTCTGAAATAGTTGAGAAGAGAAATCACATGAATTTAAATTGCTAAGTCTAGAGCATCATCAGGCGAATTCCATACTTTTAACTCTCCAATTTAAAAGAGGAACTTGCAAATAGAATTTTAAAGGAATGGGAAACACACACTATGAAAGAATATTTGAACTCATATCACATCCAATTAGAATCTTTTCATAAACAATTCAAAAAAATTCTTCTACATCATATAATCAATTTAGCTCCATGATTTTACAAAAGTCTACCTGCAACAAGGGAAGGCCCCCTCCTCCTCTCATGCCCTCTATATCCTCCAGATGATATATATAGAGGAGTTACTTGTGGAATTCAAAATGATTAAACTTCCCCATAATTCTAAAAATACAGGTGATTTAGAAAAAGTAGTAATATATAACGACGATTCTCCTACTTTAAAGGGATCATTACAAATAGGTCTGACATCTCTTGGTATTTTTCCTTTGAATGCCATATGTCCAAAATTTGCTAGAAAATACTCAATTATACCTGAGAATTCATTCCATCTTGGAGATTTCCTCCTTTAGAGTACTCAACCAGGCTAGTTGATTTTCCCCAACGCTCTCAACCGCCTCAGCTATGATTTATGTCTTCTGTCATTTGCTCCGTTTCTTATTCATTGATCGCTTGTAGAGTTCATCCTTGTGTTTGTTGATGATTAGGTTCCTCATAAAAGGATTTAATCTGACACTTGATTTTGGTTCTGTAACAGGGTCAGTATGAAATTGGGTTGCTAATATCTGTGCAATCAACCTTTCTTTCTTAATCATTGATAAACGCACCATGTTAGTCGAAAACCCCATTCCACTGGATATTGCTTGATCGGCTTCATCCATGTCTTCCAATTTTGCAGAGACCATGATTTTTTTTTCCTTAACTCTACAGGAATAAAAAAGTTGATCCAGTTTGAGATGATGATTTCCCCAAGTAGAATAATGCCACCCATATCTAAATATCAGTAGTTATTGAGTTCTATACATTAATTACTGACAAGATTAGTTGCAGGTACATTGCTTGGCCAATCTATTTCAAATGATGAGTCTTTGAGTTAGTTATCTGATGGCATTCACCTGACATTTTTTGGACGTGAAGTACCTAAACGAGTGACGTGAGGTGATTTGACTAGCCGTCACCTTCCCCACACAAATTGTTGATTTGACATATCAGACCATGTGACATCGAGGATTTTGGGAAAATGGTTTCAGGCAAACCGCTTTTCGCCCCGATGTAACTATGAGGGTGCCACGCATCCACAAATAAAACAATAGTAGTTTTCCCCGGCCCTCCTTCACATAGTTAAATTTTGTGTTATTTCGTCGCTCGATATGGGTCTCAACCATTGATTTGGGCCACCTCAAAATCTACGGTCCGTTGGATATTTTTCTTTTGCGCTCCCTCTATATTCATCCACTTGCCACCATATATGTCTCATACTTCCAAATCGTGCCATGTCTCTACATCGCTTTAGTCCTCTGCTAAATTTGAAACTCAGATTTCAAGTATAATTGTTATGGTGATAACATAGGCTCCAACTAGGGATGTTATCTTCCCAGTGAGGTAGCAAAGAACTATTGACATGCTGCCTTCTTTATTTGGCCATTTTAAAAACATGCGCATGTATCTTGTTACGTCTTGGAGATTGAACGTCAAAGCTTAAAACCAGACTTTACAAACTTCTCTCAACTAGATAGTGAACACAGAATACACCGCTAAAATCTGATTGTACACAATACTGGAAATCCAAATTGAAAAATGCTTGAACAACAAGATTATTCGCACACTCCTACCTATTCTAACTATTGAAATGAACTGCCAGTCAAGTGAAATCAAAATTCCAATGCAACAATGCAAGAATTTTATCCACTATTTGTTTACTTTTCACAAGCTTGCTCCAAATCTAGATTATTGATAATTCATTCAAAAATTCATCCATAAATCCAAATCTCAAAAAATTAAAAACATTTTTCATTCAAAAATTCATCCATAAATCCAAATCTCAAAAAATTAAAAACATTTGGACTATTCATTTCCTCCAACATGATCACAAATGGATCTGCTAAAATATGCACAAAACAATCATCATGTTTCACTCCCACTATATTTTTGTTTTCAGGTGATTCAACTTGTTGATTTCTATTGAAAAACTAACAGATTTGTTGAGAAGTCTAGTAGTAAGAATTTCTTGAGTCATAAGGAAACCATGGATGGAGAACATCATCTGGTGTAAAAAGACTCATATTTGATATAGATATTCATTTGTTGCAATCCACTATTATTGATAGATTCTAATTGTAAACCTTTTCCATATAATGTGTCTTGGGATCATGAATCATATGAAAGAGTGTTTTCTTTTTAGGAGTCACGACAGAAGAGAAAGCTTCCTCCACAAGTTTTGTTTCACTGCTTGGAGTCTCCATAGATGAATTTTCAAAATCTTCATCCATGTCTAGGCCGCTTAGAAAGAGGATCGCTACGTATTTTTCAAGGGAAGAAAGGAAACCTTGAAATACTTTTTCTTGCTGCGAATATTGTTTAACATCTACATTAGTTTCAACAGAAGGAAAATGACCTTTGACAACAATTTCTTGATCAACTTCTTCTTTAATCTAATGGTTAAGCACAGGTTGCAACTCCGAAATGGAATACCTTTCCACGTTATGATATTTTAATTCATGTGAGTATAGTTGATGTTCCTCAATGATAACAATCTTTTCATGTAAAACAATACTATTGTGAATGTAGTCAGAACTCCCTGTTTTCTTTGGAATCTCATGATTTTATTTTAACCATTCAAAGGAAGAAAAACATAATGGGAGAGAGTTTTTATTTGTAAGTCCACTCCTTTCTTCACTTTCAACATCATGCTTGGATGCTTTCTTATTTGAAACATTATAGACATTTTGTTTCAAGAGTTCAAATGAGGAAAACACAATGGAGAGGTTCTGTTACCTGACTCAAAACCTTCTTCATTTTATCCACTATCATTGTAGGTACATTTTTCAATTTCTTTGGATTGTTGGACATGCTCATTTTCAGCTTTATCCTCGACCAATGAATGCACTTTTGAATTGACAAGATCTTCTGTAAAACAAGTAATATGGTCATCAATCATATGAGAAGAGTGTTGCAATATCTCATCAATTTGTTTTGTTGGTTTAGCGTGATTTCGCATCAACACAGATTCGTTTGCCTCAATAATGATCTTAGAATTTTCTTTCAACAATTTAAATGCAACAAAGCACAAGGGTAGAGAATTCTCTTTAGTTGATCCAATGCTTTCCCCCTTGTAACTATGATATGTAAGTTGATTTATCTCACTGTATTGCTGAAAAAGAATGTCTTCAACATCACAATAATCCTCATATTTGTCGTATACAGGAAAATAAGAAACATATGCAATGTCATCTAACAAGAACAAACTAGGAACATCAACCTTTTTTTCAACAAACTGGTTTGTAAACTCATCTTCTTGACTGTCTACAAATGAATACATAAAGCAATCAACCCTTTGCTTATCATGAGATGGATCAACATCCCCTCTTTCAATCGGTGGAATATAATTTTTTTGTAGAATAATTAGCATTGGAAACTTCAAGAGGACCTATGATATTGTTAATTTTATGGTCAAGATCCCAATAACCCTTTTCTTCTCATATTCACTTTCACATTCTTGAGCATTAGGTCCCTCATTTTGGATCTCTTTACATGCTTAGATGTTGTGTTGAATGTATCGAGCATCATTAAACATTTGTTGTAAGGACTTACGTCTTCTTTCCATCAGAAGGAAAGATGAATCTGAATGGAGAGTAGTTTCATAATGGAGCATGGAAGCAACTTCAATGGGTTGAATTTCTTTGGACAAATTGTGATAGATACTGAAAAACCTTCTACTAAATATAGAAATAGTTTCATTTATCTTCTTTTTTAAGGCATATAACTCTCTAAGCTGTAGATCCAAAGATTTATTCTTGCCCCAAAACCTTAAAAAGACATCTTTCAATTCCTTCCATGAGCCAATTGTCTCTGGTTGCAAATGTTTTAACCAATCTTTGGTGTCTCATTTCAAGGATTGAAAGAAGACCCTCATACAAACATCATCATGGTCAATATCAAACAAATCTATAAAATGCTTAAACCCTTGGATGTGTTTTTTAGCTAAGATGGTATCAGGTTCCCCATCAAACATAGGTAGGTACTTGTAGTACTCAAGAGGAAAATCATGAAGGACTTGAGGTAGCTTCAAGGGTCTGTATCTATGTTGAATCTTGGAGGATGTTGGATCATTTATAGGAAGTGAAATACCAGTCTTGGACTCATGGGGCTCATCAAATTGGTTATGGTTATCACATGGATTAGATGGAATATTTTTATCAAGGCCAATGATAAACCGAGGAGATATTTGTGTAACTTTAAGAGGAGGATATATAATTTCTAGATTGTCATGATTATCATTTGCATGAAACAAGTAAAGAAGAACTTGTCTAGCATTTTCAAGAAAGGACCAGAGGCATCTTATAACAAATAGTGAAGTGACTTGGAAAAAATTCCATTTTAAGAACTTGTTTTCTTCCATAATGATTTTTCATACCTTTGCCAAGGGGTATCATCTTTGAGTGAATTCTCTGAACTGCATTTGAAATTTGAGTGGAGTCACCAATAAAGTTTTAGGATCTGGATTCTACATTGATAGTGGAGTCTCCATTGAAGATTTGAATTTTCAGATTCTTCTACTAGTGGAATCACCTTCAAACTTATTTTTTGATATGTGGAGTCACCAAATAAGGAATACAACCAATATGTGTCTAAGTGTCTGCCACTCTCAGATCTTAGAACTCAACCATGTCGTTCTTTCCCAGGGAAAAATTCTCAATTTCGTCCACGATAGCGGCACCAGAATGTTAGCACTCTGTAAATTTTTTCTAGATGAATAGACAAACAAAAGAGGTATCTGTTTCACCTAGCTTTAGAGATGAGGAACTAGCCTGCTCAACTTAGAGAGGGATCTCTTGTGTCACTTGATATTTCTTTAGAAATCAGTGACTAGTTTTGGTTCGTTTTGGGGGGTATTATGAAGTTGCTGAATAAGTGGGGGGTAACATTTGGGCTATGGATTCAGAAATAAATAATGCAACAGCAGGTCATTAGAACTTATCTAAAGGAAAAAGGTTAAGTGAGGCAATGAGTCTGAGTTTTCAAATTGAAATTTGCATGGAAAAAGAGGAAAAGGGAAAACACATAACTGCTTCAGAGCATATTAAAATGAATTCTGAAATAATTGAGAAGATAAATCACATGAATTTAAATTTCTAATTCTAGAGCATCATGAGACGAATTCTAGACTTTTAACTCTCCAATTTAAAAGGGTAACTTGCAAATGGAATTTTAAAGACACAAGAAACACACACTATGAAAGAAGACAAAACTCATATCACAACCAATTAGAA
>CBVK0100099888.1:0-22369 GCA_900067695.1 Picea abies
TAAAGAGTTTGATTTTCTATTATCATGACACTATCATGACATCATCCCGATGACCAAAAATGTGGATAACAAATGGGAACAATGAATCAACCAATGAACTAGTGATGAATATAAGCAGCCAGAGAAAATATGTAACTTGCAAATATATAAGCAACCGCCAAAATCTAAATCTATGTCAAAATTGATAATGTTGAAACAATGACACTGAACCAATGAACCAATGATGAATAGAAGCAGCCATAGAAAATATGTAACTTGCAAATATATAAGCAGCCATAGAAAATATGTAACTTGCAAATATATAAGCAGCTGCCAAAATCTAAATCTATGTCGAAACTGACCATGTCAAAACAATGTCATTGGACAATGGCGGTGGACGTCCAGTACTGCCAAAATTCACCTCATACAAAACTCCCCTGAATTACCGACTTACCCTTCAGATACTGAATGAGCATAAATTGAATGATATCAATAAATTCCTTTATTGAACATTTAGAAAAATTCATTATGTCAAGTTCTATTGATCTCTATTTATCTAAAAAAGGAAAAGCCATGAACATTTAATATGCCAAAAAACTTACAAAAACTTACAAACAATATTCAGCCTCAAACTTAGGATATTTATGTTTTCATAAAAAGATGGGAAAACTTAGGATATCTATGCATTCAAAAAAATAGCGAGGCTATAAGAGGTGGAACATATCAACCAATATAATATTTAAAAGAGAAATTAAAATATTGAATTTTTTTATTATTTTACTTATACTATGTACAACATTCACGAACACATCAAATATGTTTAGTCAAAGGAAAACTAATTCAAGGTCAACGCTAAAGCTAATGCTAGAGTACTGGCCTTTAGCAGGGATTAACAAGGAACCATAAACCTGTAGCATGTAAAACTTTTATATTATCTATAATTCAATAATAAATTAGGACCAGACAACCAAAGTGAAGTTTCTCAGTCTTAACTCAAGGAATAATCTCTTCCCTACCTTCTATTTTTAAAATACTCCATAAGTTAAATTCAATCCTATTTAATCATATGGTTTATCCTAGGCTTTTCCAAACTGAATGAAGTAACTGAGATATAATTGCAAGCAAGTTATGAAGTAACTGAGTGTAATGTGAACAAATTCAAAAGAAAAAATCAGGACTTCTGGTATTTTACGCTCAATCAGACAAAATGCCAGGCCACCACTCAGGTGCGGAGAGTAAGAAAACTAAGGATCAAAGAAATACAAAAATCCAAGGCGCAAGATCAATTTAGCCAAGGCGCGGAGATAGAAAAGAAAACTCATCCGTTAAGATTATCCCTAGCCATCCACAACGAGAGAACTTGCCCCCATAACACATATTCAATCAACTCTGCAATATATAAATATATACAAATTCGAACTAAATTACAACAAAAAAATTAAGGTGTACGGTAACTGTAGGTGAATGCTTCGTAGTCGTTGTCCCCCACGCGCGCTTCTTCCAGCTGCTGCTTGCCAACTGCTGAGACCTCATTGGTACCTCCCATCCAACGCTAGGGGTACTTTTCTTCCCCCCTAAGCCCCTCGAGCCACAAAGGGGCCACACACATAATACCAGAGAATGTTATCTCCCAGCTTGCCTCGCAAGGTTGAGCTACCACTTGTTATCCGAGCTGGGTATCCCAACTCCCACAAGAAAAATTCAGTCAAGATAAAATTTTGGCAGGGTAACCCTATGCATACTAGACGTGACCCATACTCCTCCTTCACCATCTTTTTTATAGATTTTTCTTAGTTCTTACTTCCTCAAACCCTCATTAGATTCTTTTTATTAAATTTAATTAGGATAAACCTCCCCCGTACACATGTCACCCAATCCCTTAGTTGCACCAGAAAACCAATTTATTAATTAATTAAATTCGCCTATTTCCCTCACCCACCTAAAAGCGTTCCTTAAAAAACTTCTTGGTGTCCCTTTATTCCCTTACACTTCTTAAATGACTGACGCCTTAAAACCTAGTTGAGTTC
Organism: Picea abies; assembly: GCA_900067695.1. NCBI lineage: Eukaryota > Viridiplantae > Streptophyta > Pinopsida > Pinales > Pinaceae > Picea > Picea abies. Next base: position 2,007 of record CBVK0100099888.1, read on the forward strand.
ACAATAAGAAGGTGGCACAAGTCCGCTACCCTCACGGTCAGACCGCTCTCACCAGGACCTTCTTTCACACAGGCCCGAAGAGTCAAAGGCTCTTCCAACTCCTCTCAGGAGTTCTCACTACCCACATCACTCCTTTCTGACCTCCCTCCAAAATCGGGAAATCGGAATTCGCGATTTCGCGAATCCTGTGAGCCCAGTTCACATGCAACTCAATACCCCGAACCCCGATGGTCAAAGAGTCAACGACTTCGTTCTTATCGAGGATTTCCCTATCGGGAAATCGACGAATGTGATGTTGTGATTCACCCGCTCCTCAAATCCCCGAGCCCCGAACTCCGATGGCACATGTGCTATCTCCCGTCACGTCACCTCTCCCTCCATATATCGGGGATCGCGGGATCGCGATTTCGCCGGTCGCAATTTCTCTGCACTGAAAAGTCCCGAACGTCGAACCCCGACCTCCCGGGATCCGATGCCACGTGTCTCCGTGATGATCGATGACTCCGATAAATTCGAGAAATCGCCAATCGAGATTTTGAAGAGTATAAAACTCTCACCTCGCCAAACTCCAAATGCCAAACCTCGATGGGCTTTGATCCTTCCCTCCTGCGCTTATGGACTAAACCTCGTGCAACTTTTCCCAGATCCAATGGTCAGCGGGATTTTGCAAATTCCTCCCACGAACCCCGATCATTGACTCTCCTCCTTGGGGATTTTCCTCCGCTTCACAGTTCCGTCCTGTTCGAACCTCTTCTGGGTCCGTTCCCACAGTATGCACGAAGGAACTATCCCTCCTGAGCTTAATTTCTCCGACTCCTTCAACAGAATGTTGGCGCACTCCTTGCGCTCGACGTCCAATCACTCTCTAAGTGTTGGATCTTCTGGACTCTGTGCGCTTCCGGAAACAGTAATCCCTACCTTCCTTTTCTCAGACTAGCTACTGAGACTCCAACCTTGGCCTGCACTTCACCTGCATGGCTCTGATAACCCAATTCAACTTCTAGGCAGATGAGAAGTAAGAGTTCAATTGTCTGACCTCATCAACGCACTCTATGCGGATGAATTCCACTGCACTCTATGCAGGAATCTCCAGGCTCAGACAGAGAAACAATTGAAACTCATTCTCCTCTCTCTCAGACTTCAGGATTAATACTCTGAAATCACATGCACAACATATTCAAAAGCAAATGCATACAAAGGAAGCAAACATTCATGAGCACATAAACATCATACATAGAAACAACACAAACCATGAAGTTGAATCGAAGACTCTCTTCTATTAATTCAATCTGTACATGGGTGTTCTTCACAAGTTCTCTGCTTTGCTCTTCAGAATGATCTCCATATGATTCTGAATGATACAATAATACACAGGAGGGTGCCTATATTCCGTTTTCCCTCTCAAATTCTACAACTATCAAATCTACAATCAATTCCTATCTAACATCATTAAATCTAATAAATGCCTTCCTATCTACTATACAATACAAGTGCGCTTCTTTATGAATGACTTCATGAAAGAGCGGCACAACAATTTCCAAAGTGTTTCAAAATTTGATGCTGGCGCTATCCAGCTGTCTTTTCTTCTCCACAGGCTGGCTCGCTTGACGTGTTGTTGATGCTCCTGCATCATACTCCTCGGCTCGAAAATTTCATGGGCTCCTGTCCATGAGCTCCTGCACGGTGTGACCATACTTCTGTATAACTGCTTCTATCTCCCAGCTGGCATCCTCCACTGGGTGATTCTTCCATTTCACCAGGTACTCAAAATACTGCTTTCTCCTGATCTTCTTTCCCAGTCGCTTGTCTAGTATATACTCCATCTGCAGATTTTCTGCTACTGGCATCTGCTTCTGCCACTGGACTACTGGTTCCTCAACTCCAGCCTCTGCTTCTCCAGCCCTGTATGGGTATAAATCCGAAATATTAAAAATCGGAGATATCCCGATGCCCTCTGGCAACTCAATCTCATAAGCGTTCTCCCCGAATTTCTTCAGGACTCTGCACGGCCCAATTTTCTTCATCTTCAACTTATTATACGTTCTCCTTGGGAACCTTTCCTTCCTTAAGTGCACCAGAACCATGTCCCCAACTTCAAACTGAAGTTGTCTCTTCCGCTGATCGACTTTGCGCTTATACTCTTGATTTGATTTCTGCAGTCGCTGCTTCACCTCCGTGTGAAGTTCCTCCATCGCTTCAGCGAATTCTTCAGCGCTCGCGCTGCTAGTTTCAGCCTGTCCTGACTCTCTGAGCTTAGAAACTCCCCTCGGTTGTGTCCCATACAAAATATGGAATGGGATTCTTCCTGTTCTCCTGTTCACAAAGTCATTGTAAGCAAATTCTGCCTGTGGCAAAATGTTGTCCCAGCTACTATGGTTCTCCGTCACCAAGCTCCTCAATAAATCCCCCAGACTTCTATTCACCACCTCTGTTTGTCCGTCTGTTTGCGGGTGATAAGTTGAACTAAAAGCCAAATTAGTTCCAATCTTTTTCCATAGCGTCCTCTAAAAATGACCTATGAATTTTTTATCCCTGTCCGAGACTATGCTCCTTGGCAATCCATGCAATCTGACGATTTCTTTGAAAAACAAGTTTGCGATGTGAGTCGCATCGCTAGTCTTTTGACACGGTATGAAATGTGCCATCTTCGAAAACCTGTCTACCACCACAAAGATGGAATCCACTCCCCTCTGTGTTCTCGGCAATCCCAGAACAAAATCCATACTAATTGCCTCCCATGGCCTCTCTAGTATGGGCAACGACTGATAAAAACCTGTGTTCTGCTTTCGGCCCTTCGAATGTTGACAAATTCTACACCTGTCAACAAACCTCTTTACATCTGCACGCATGCCTGGCCAAAAATGCGATTCGCTTAGCTTGGCGAACGTCTTATCATGTCCAAAGTGACCTGCTAATCCTCCGCTATGCTTTTCTCTCACCAAATTCTCCCTCATGGAGCAATCTGGAATGCATAGTTGATTGCCTTTAAATAGCAGTCCTTCCTGGATCATAAAATCTATCCATGGGATTCTATCCCTGAGAACTGGGTTCTCAGCTGCCTCGTATGCTTCTCCGAAGTCTGCATCACCTGCATACATATCCTTCAGGTTTTCAAAACCCAACGTCTTGACTCTGAATTCCTATAACAGCAAACATTTCTTGCTCAAAGCATCAACCACTTTGTTAACAGTTCCTGAAATGTGCTTAATGACAAATGTGAAATTTTGCATGTACTCTACCCATTTTGCATGCTTCTGGTTCAACTTATCCTATTGACTCACGAATTGCAACACATGATTATCGCTGTACAAAACGAATTCCTTGGGTATCAAGTAATGGCTCCACTTCTTTAATGCCTGTATGATGGCATAAAACTCTTTATCATATGTGGAGTATTTCAGCTTTGCATCATCCAGCTTCTCGCTGTAATATGAAACTGGCCTGTCATCTTGACTCAAGACCCCTCCAACAACATACCCACTTGCATCACACTTCACTTGGAAGGTTTTCTGAAAATCAGGCAACAACATAATTGGTTGCTCTGTTATCTTCCGCTTCAACAGATTGAAGCTCCTTTCAACCTCTGTTGTCCAGTGAAAAGTCTTATGTCGCTTCTTTACTGTGTCCATCATTGCTGCGCTAATCCCACTAAAATTCCGAATGAATTTCCTGTAGAAACTAGCCAGTCCATGGAAAATCCTCACCTCGAAAACATTCCTGGGTGATGGCCAATTCCTGATTACTTCCACCTTCTCATGATCCATTTTCAACTCGTTCGCTGAGATAACAAAACCCAAATAAATGAGCTCTGTCTGCAAAAACGAGCACTTCTTCAAATTGATCAGCAACTTCTCCTGCTGTAGCTTCCTCATCACAATGGCCAAATGTTTCAAGTGTTCAGCCTTGGTCTTACTGAAAATCAGTATATCATCCAGATACACGACCACAAATTTGCCAATGAATTTCCTCAGGACTTCATTCATCAGCCTCATGAATGTGCTCGACGCGTTTGTCAAGCCAAATGGCATGACCAGCCATTCATACAAACCCTTGTTTGTCTTGAATGTTGTCTTCCATTCATCACCCTCTCTCATGCGAATCTGATGATATCCGCTCTTGAGATCAATTTTTGAAAAAAAAATTGCCCCGCTTAAGCAATCCATCAAGTCATCCATTCTCGGTAGTGGAAATCTATACCTGATGGTGATTTTGTTAATTGCTCTAGAGTCTGTACACATCCTCCAGCCTCCATCCTTCTTGGGGCTTAGTACTGTCGGAACAACACACGGACTCAGGCTCTCCCTCACCAGTCCTTTATCCAGCAAATCCTGCACTTGCCTTTTGACCTCCTCATTCTCCTGAGGTGTCAACCTGTACGCTGCCTTATTCGGCAAACTTTCTCCGGGTATGAGATCGATGTGATGACTCACACTCCGCATCGGTGGCAACGAACGAGGTAGTTCATCCACAATGATATTAGTGAACTCTCCTAGCAGTCCCTGAATCTCTTCTGGCAAGTCGTCCACTCTTGTGCTAGTCAGGATAATTCTCGGTTTCCTGACCACAAAGAATTGTGGATCTTCATTCTTCTCCATCTCTGTGAGAAGCTCCTTCCCACTCATAAGAAGTATTGTGTTGGTTATTTCCGGCTTCACTTCTTTATCTTTTATCGGAAGCAATTTATGGATTCTCCCATCCTTTTCCAAAGTGTATGTGTTCATCCTTCTGTCATGAACCACATTTCTATCATACTGCCATGGTCTACCCAGCAATATATGACATACATCCATGGGAATGACATCACACAGAATCTCATCATTGTAATTCCCTATCTTGAATTTAACTAAGCATTGTTTTGTAACACTTACCCGGTGTCCTTTTTGTAGCCACGAGACTTTATATGGACTCGGGTGCTTAGTTGTTTCCAGCTCCAGCTTTTCCACCATCTCGGTCGAAACGAGATTGTCGGTGCTTCCGTTGTCCACAATGACTTTGCATTTCCAGCCCTTGGCTGTGCAAGCTGTCCTGAACAATCTTCTCCTTTGCACTGAGCTTTCCACCTCTTTCTCAGGTGTCAAAAGGATTTTATGCATTCCTAGCGATCTTCCGCTATCTGCATCTTCGTTCTCAGCATCACGCTTCTGCGCTTCAATGATGTGAGCTTCACCTCTATCCATTTTCCGGTCTGGACAATCCACGGCTTTATGTCTGTCTCTTCCACATGTAAAACATGTGATAACTCCTCCTCGGCCTCTTCCTCTGCCTCTAGTACGAGGAAAAGTGTTCACGTCGGCATATCCGCCACCCTGCTCTGTATGTTGCCTCCTCGGCTTAGCATATTGCTGCCTCTGTGAGGTTCCACCTCTCTCAACCTTACCCTGAGGTTTTCTCCATTCCTCCTTGGGCTTCTGTGTTTTTTCTTGGGCAATTGCCTTGCCTCTGGGTTGGCTTCTGCCTCACCCTCGTTGTCCCTGCTTGCGACTCAGATTCTCTTCGGCTTTTAGAGCCAATTGGTAAGCATATTCCATCGTTCTGATGGTTAGCATGCTTAACTCATCCTGAATGCCATACCTTAAACCATTCAGATATCTCGCCACCTTCTCATCATCGCTCTCCCGATGACCTGCTCGGATATTGAGCCTATAAAATTCCTCGGTGTACTCCTTCACCGTCATCATCTTCTGTCTCAGGTTCTACATCCGCCTGAACAGTGTGATCTGGTAATCTCTGGGGATGAATTTCGCTTTCATATTAGCGATCATCCTATCCCAGCTCTTAATTTTCTGTTTTCCTTTGCAGCGCCTATCAGCCTGCAACTCATCCCACCATAAGGCTGCATGTCCTTTCAACTTGGTAACAACATGCCTTACCTTCTTGTCCTCTTCGATATCTTCATAATCAAAGTAGGTGTCGAGTGCTTGGATCTAGTCCAACAACTCTTCTGCATCTAGACTCCCCTCATAGACGGGAATGCCCATTTTTGTCTTTGAGCTCATTCTAGAGATGGCTCTAATCAACCGCTCGGTCGAAGAATCCTCTGCTGAGACCTCTTCTGCATCGTGTCCAACTTCCTCTTCCACCTCGGAATCACTGAATTCTCCAGCGCCGACTCCACGTCTCTGCGTTGTCTCCATCTCCTAGAGCCTTGCTCGGAGATCTCGCATCTGGCGCTCTATTTTTGGATTCCCTGCCGGCCTACCTCTTCTTCACGCGTCCCTTTCTTCTCGATCAGGTGACTGCCTTTCTCTTCTAGGCAGCATGGTGTCTTCTCCTGTTCCTCTTCTGCTACAGAAAGCAAAAGATGTCCAGCTCTGATACCACTCTGGTGCAAGTCCACTACCCTCATGGTCAGATCGCTCTCACTAGGACCTTCTTTCACACAGGCCCAAAGAGTCAAAGGCTCTTCCAACTCCTCTCGGGAGTTCTCACTACCCACAACACTCCTTTCTGACCTCCCTCCAAAATCGGGAAATCGGAATTCGCTATTTCGCGAATCCTGTGAGCCCAGTTCACATGCAACTCAATACCCAGAACCCCGATGGTCAAAGAGTCAACGGCTTTGTTCTTATCGAGGATTTCCCTATTGGTAAATCGACGAATGTGATGTTGCGATTCACTTGCTCCTCAAATCCCTGAACCCCAAACTTCGATGGCACGTGCGCCATCTCCCGTCACGTCACCTCTCCCTCCGTATATCAGGGATCACGGGATCGCGATTTCGCCGGTCGCAATTTCTCTGCACCGAAAAGTCCCGAACACCGAACCCTGACCTTCCGGGATCTCATGCCACGTGTCCCCGTGATGATCGACGGCTCCTATAAATTCGGGAAATCGCCAATCGCGATTTCGAAGAGTATAAAACTCTCACCTCACCAAACTCCGAATGCCGAACCCCGATGGGCTTTGATCCTTCCCTCCTGCGCTTATGGACTAAACCTCGCGCAGCTTTTCCCAGATCCAATGGTCAGCGGGATTTCGCGAATTCCTCCTACGAACCCCGATCGTTGATTCTCCTCCTTGGGGATTTTCCTCCGCTCCACAGTTCCGTCCTGTTCGAACCTCTTATGGGTCCGTTCCCACAATATGCACGAAGGAAATGTCCCTCCTGAGATTAATTTCTCCCACTCCTTCAAAGGAATGTTGGCACACTCCTTGCGCTCGGTGTCCAATCACTCTCTAAGTGTTGGATCTTCTGGACTCTGTGCGCTTCCGACAATAGTAATCCCTGCCTTCCTTTTCTCAGACTAGCTACTGAGACTCCAACCTTGGCCTGCACTTCACCTGCACGGCTCTGATAACCCAATTCAACTTCTAGGCAGATGAGAAATAAGAGTTCAACTGTCTAACCTCATCAACGCACTCTATGCGGATGAATTCCACTGCACTCTATGCAGGAATCTCCAGGCTCAGATAGAGAAACAATTGAAACTCATTCTCCTCTCTCTCAGACTTCAGGCTTAAACCTCTGAAATCACATGCACAACATATTCAAAAACAAATTCTTACAAAGGAAGCAAACATTCATGAGAACATAAACATCATACAGAGAAACAACACAAACCATGAAGCTGAATCGAAGACTCTCTTCTATTAATTCAATCTGTACATGGGTGTTCTTCACAAGTTCTCTGCTTTGCTCTTCAGAATTCTCTCCATATGATTCTGAATGATACAATAATACACAGGAGGGTGCTTATATTCCGTTTTCCCTCTCGAATTCTACAACTATCAAATCTACAATCAATTCCTATCTAACAACATTAAATCTAATAAATGCCTTCCTATCTACTATACAATACAAGTGCGCTTCTTTATGAATGACTTCATGAAAGAGCGGCGCAACAATTTCCAAAGTGTTTCAAAATTTGATGCTGGCGCTATCCAGCTGTCTTTTTTTCTCCACGCGCTGGCTCGCTTGACGTGTTGTCGATGCTCCTGCATCAGAAGGTTCCAAAGACTAGATTCCCTACTAAGTTAGAAATTTCCCTTTTCTTAAGTTCCCCCTTTTCTGCTTAGTTCAGATTTAGCAAGTTTAGATAAAAACAACAATTTATCCTTTTAATAATTTAATCNTTTAGCAAGTTTAGATAAAAACAACAATTTATCCTTTTAATAATTTAATCCTCCATTAAAATTTTTACTTTAATAATTAATGTTTGAAATTTCTTTACCCCCTTCTTGTTACATGTCTATTTAGTTTTGTTTTTTTTTGTTCACAAGTTAGCAATATTTCTTGTAACAGGGATAAAATGTGAAGGGATGGGTTAAAAATCCACTTACCCTAAGTTCAGGGCACAAATGAATCTGTTGTTAAGTGGCAAGCAGATCTGGACGACATGATTTCGCGCACCCATATCAACGGCGTGCATCGGATTTCGGACCCCCCCGCCTTTCTACCTTTAAGCGGAGGGGGGGGTCCAGAATCGGGGGCGCACCTCTTCAACGGTCACGATCAAAGCGCCCGGATCAATGGCACTCAAGACGATTCCGGACCCCCCCTGCCTTTCTACCTTTAAGCAGAGGGGGGGGGGNNNGGGGGGGGGGGGGGTCCGGAATCGGGCGCGCAACTTCCCAACGGTCGAGATTAAAGCACCCGGATCAATGGCGCTCACATGATCCCATTCTTCTCAGCTGCTCTATTTTTAACCGGTGTGGGCCCTTCCCCCCATTATGTCATCCTCCTGAGCCACCTCTCCCCTATTGCCAAGTGTCATCCTTCCATCTCCATTCTTTAGTCCAGGTGGTCCCTTCCCCATCTCATCATTCACTCACCACCTGCCATGTGTCCCGCTCTTGTCAACATCAGCCTCCATTAAAATGTGCCCATTGTATCTCATCACCTGCCCCCTCCGCTTATTGCCTTCCACCATGTATCTTCCCTTGTCACCTCCCTTTCCCCTTCCACGTCCAGCATGCCAGTTCCTCCACACCTTATCCATCAGATTGTCCAACTGTTCCAGGTGGCAGCGTGAGGGGTCTTCCACGTCCCAGAGGGCAGAGTTGACCGAGGTCATTCCCAATCCCAAGGAAGCAGTTATTATTGCTGTGAACGTGGTTGAACGTCGTCTTCTTCCATAAATAGAAGGCCAAGAAAGGACCAAGCGTACAAGCAGACTGATAGTCCTTCCTGGTGGAGATTGCGTCTGTCAAACCACTGCAGGACAGTCAGGAGTCCCATTGCATCTATCATAAGTGCACGATCATCCAGAGTCTGCATGCGCAGACTGTCAGAAGACATGCAGACGCAAAGTTTTTCAATGCAGCTTCTCGTTTCCGCTGCTGTTGTTTTGTTTTGACTATATGTAGGCATTTTTTCCATTTTGAAAATCATCGATGGTAGAGCAAAGCTCCCGACTGTAAATTTTTGACAACCATTCTAGTTTCCTGGTTATGCATCTGTGTCTGAGATTTCCTTTTTTATGACAAACAGTTTCTTTACTCCGTCTATGTTTTTGTCTCATACCAGAGAGTTCATGATCGAATGATTCGCATGAATTGTTGCAATTATGTTATGATAAAGGATTTGTCGTGCATTATTGTATTCCCTGGTCTTTTGTGTTTGAATGTAAGAGGATCTTGTGTTTGGACACTTTCTTCTCCAGTCTGTTAGGAACCTGACATTTGTGACAGACCCTCGCACTCTTCTCATACAAGTCTTCCCTCTGCTCACCCTTTATTACAACTCACTGTTTGAGGTTTATCTAAGACCTCACTTACCCATGCACGCCTGACCTAGTTTCAAAGTAGAGATGATATCATTCTGAGTTTACTTCCATTCAATCACCCTTTATAAACAAATCGTGACATTAAAATGATGGGTGTCGGGCTCTGCTCCTGCAAGCAATCCAGGAGTGACTTCCGACGCTAACATTTCTAGCGTCGTTGTCGGGGATGAAGTTGAAGATTTTCCTTGGGCAGAATGACATTGAGCCTCCGATTCTGAAGGTGCATCAGACATCAGAGCCCTTAAAGATTTCTACTGTGCACCTGGAGACTCCATTGTTTCCACATCACTGTTTCAACTGTGACTACTGTTAGCACACCTGAAAGCCAACCCTAAGGAGCTTTCTTGAGAAGGTTTCGGCAGCTGCTTTCTCAGCCTGAGAAGCTTCCTGGGGTAACGACAATGTTAAGATCTGGCCTTCGATGGTGAACAAGGACCAGACACACTTGAAGTTGTGCATCTTTCACCTGGCGACTCCATGATTCGAGGATCAATTGGCGACTCCACTGTTTCAATATGGAGAAAATCCTGGCTCGAAGATTTAGAGAGCGTGAAGAGGACAACCTTGCTCAGCATCTCTGGGAGTTTCATGAACTCATGCATCAGTGGGAGATACAGCATGAGGATGTATTATTGAAAATGTTCATGTTCTCGTTAGCACGGGATGCTCGTAAATGGTATCATTCTTTACCCCCTGCTAGCATTTCTTCACTCGTAGAATTTCATGCAGCTTTCACCACCCATTGTCAGAAGCTTTATCCCTTTGAGTTAATTTTTTATAACTGTTGTGAGGGATACAACAATTGCATACAAGATAGAGTTTCTTCTTACGTAGGCTGTGAGGATGATCCTGATGACTTGGATCAGAAATCAGTCCTTTCTCATCCCCATTCATCTGCGTCAGAGGAAGGTTATGAGAGTGAGGAAGACCTTGAGGAGGAGGAAGATGCTTTGGGTGAAGTTAGGGAATTGATAAAATCTCTCTCTGCCCAACTAGATAGGTGGGAAGCTGAGCGACGTGCAGAGGATTTTCAAGTCCTTGAGGCTGATGTTCTTGGTGGCTCTTTTGAAGAGGATATTGAAGATTTCATAGCCGTAGAGACATTAGATTATACCCCTGAGGAGCCTACTGTCTCATATTTAAAGAAAGAAGCCATTGGGGAAGAGGATTGTTCTTTGTTTCTTCACAAGATTTCCCATGATGTATTTACATTTGGGATTGAAAAGGAGGATCTGGAGATCATTCCTTTTTTGCAAAATGAAGAAGTTTGGTGCTCACCCAGCTTTAGCGACTATTTGGTTGAGGAGCAGCAGAGCCCCACATCACAGATTGATGACCTCGGTAGCAGCCAGCCCATGTATGACAGCTATGAATCAGGTTCTGAGCTAGACACCCAGAACTTCCAAGAGAAGACTACAGAGCCTCCTCCTTTGTTCACAAATGAAAAATCATGCGAGGAAATCAGCCCCCCTGAGTAGCAAATTGAAAAGCAGAGCTTTCCCACAGGTCCTATCTATGATGATTATGACTCTGACCCTTGGGAGAGCCAAGAAGAGGCATCAAAAAAACAAGAGGAGCAGTTGAAGATGCAGTTTATAAACTGCACAGAGCTAATTAGTGAGCATCCACCACTTGAGATCAATGAGCCTACTTTAGTTATCCACCCACCTATGCTTATCAGAGATATTCGGTCGCATGTGAGCAACTCTGAAGCAGAGGAGGATGCCTATCACCAATTTTTCGAAATTCTCCACTCATTCTATGACCCTGTCGGCGAATACATGGAGTGGCATTTCCCCTATGCCTTGGAGCCGCCCTATTTCATCTCAACTCTAGCCTGTAAGGAGGAGTTGAAGAGTGTAACCGTTCTGCTATCACGGTTACACCATCCGCTGATGATCATCAACAGAAGGAAGGAGCTTCTATCCAAGAAGCTGCTTGAATGGCTATGGTGGAATTTTTCTTTCACCTAGCCCATGTAAAGTGTTTTATTAGATTAGGACTATACATAAATAAGCTCCTGTAAGCATAAACATTTAGTTTGTTTTTATTTTTCGACCTGTATTTTCAGTAGTGGGATGTTTTGAGCCAGACTCCATAGCCCAACAGCAAGGCACTGAAGTTGCGGAATGAGTTCTTAGAGCATCACAGGGACGACTCTATCCCCCATGGAGCCAAATGNNGGGACGACTCTATCCCCCATGGAGCCAAATGTTAGCGATATTTCTTGTAACAAGGATAAAATGCAAAGGGATGGGTTAAAAACCCACTTACCCTAAGGTCGGGGCATAAATGCATCTGTTGTTAAGCGGCAAGCAGATATGGATGGAAAGATTTCACACGCCCAGATCAACAAGGCGCATCGGATTTTGGACCCCCCTGCCTTTCTACCTTTAAGTGGAGGGGGGGGGTCCAGAATCGGGGGCACACCTCTTCAACGGTCATGATCGGAGCGTCCAGATCAATGGCACTCAAGACGATTCCAGACCCCCCCTGCCTTTCTACCTTTAAGCAGAGGGGGGGGGNNGGGGGGGGGGGGGTCCGGAATCGGGCACGCAGCTTCCCAACGACCGAGATTAAAGCGCCTGGATCAATGTTGCTCACGCGATCCCATCCTTCTCAGCTGCTCTATTTTTAACCGGCGTGGGCCCTTCCCCCCATTATGTCATCCTCTTGATCCACCTCTCCCCTGTTGCTAGGTGTCATCCGTCCATCTCCACTCTTTAGTCTAGGTGGTCCCTTCCCCATCTCATCATTCACTCACCACCTACCATGTGTCCCGCTCTTATCAATGTCAGCCTCCATTAAAATGTTCCCATTGTATCTCATCACCTTCCCCCTCCGCTTATTGCCTTCCACCATGTATCTTCCCTTGTCACCTCCCTTTCCCCTTCCACATCCAACGTGCCAGTTTTTCCACACCTTATCCATCAGATTGTCCAACTTTTCCAGGTGGCAGCGCGAGGGGTCTTCCACGTCCCAGAGGGCAGAGTTGACCGAGGCCGTTCCCAATCCCAAGGAAGAAGTTATTATTTCCGTGAAGGTGGTTGAACGTCGTCTTCTTCCATAAATAGAAGGCCAGGAAAGGACCAAGCGTACAAGCAGATTGATAGTCCTTCTTGACGGAGATTGCGTCTGTCAAACCATTGTAGGACAGTCAGGAGTCCCATTGCATCTGTCAAAAGTGCATGATCATCCAGAGTCTGCATGCGCAAACTGTCAGAAGACATGCAGACGCAAAGTTTTTCAATGCAGCTTCTCATTTCTGCTGCTATTGTTTTGTTTTGACTATATGTAGGCATTTTTGCCATTTTGAAAATCATCGATGGTAGAGCAAAGCTCCCGACTGTAAAGTTTTGACAACCATTCTAGTTTCCTGGTTGTGCATCTGTGTCTGAGATTTCTTGTTTTATGACAAACATTTTCTTTACTCCGTCTATGTTTTCGTCTCATACTAGAGAGTTCATGATCGAATGATTCGCATGAATTGTTACAGTTATGTTATGATAAAGGATTTGTCGTGCATTATTGTATTCCCTGGTCTTCTGTGTTTGAATGTAAGAGGATCTTGTGTTTGGACGCTTTCTTCTCCAGTCTGTTAGGAACCTGACGTTTGTGACAGACCCTTGCACTCTTCTCATACAAGTCTTCCCTCTTCTCACCCTTTATTACAACTCACTTTTTGAAGTTTATCTAAGACCTCACTTACCCATGCACACCTGGCCTAGTTTCAGAGTTGAGATGATATCGTTCTGAGTTTACTTCCATTCGATCACCCTTTATAAACAAATCGTGACATTAAACTGATGGGTGTCGACGCTAACAATGTCTATTTAGTTTTTTTTTTTTTTTGTTCACAGGTTCTACTTAGACCTAGGTTTTAAATTCACTAGGCTTGGCGACAGTTCTTAAGGGAAAATTTTGTTATTAAACTTTACTCAAAAAATCATTCATTTTAAGGCCAAACAGGTCCTAAGGAGGCATGGTTTTCTAGGTACTAGGTTTGTTAACTTACCATAGTTAAAATAGCGATGTGCCCTTAAGGATGCACTACGTGCTCCAAGGGTTCCACTCACTTGCATTTTGTTTTTATTTGCGCGACATGCCCTTCAAGACACACTACGTGCTCCAAGGGTTCCACTCGCTTGCATTTTGTTTTTATTTGCGCGACATGCCCTTCAAGACACACTACGTGCTCCAAGGGTGCCACTCGCCTCTTGACTAAATTTGGTAGACGTTAAACCCCTGGAGTCAATACTCTGTCAGGTTACCTTGTGGGAGACTAAGGGCCTCTAAAGAATAAGGACCTTGCCTTATTGCGAACCCTTTAGAATCATCGTGAGACGCTGTCATAGTCTTCCCTCTCGACATCATGGATCTCTTGAACTAGGTAATTGTTAATGTACAGTTCGAGATAGGAATGATAGTAGGTTGTGGCAGGGTTGTTGCCACACCTCTCACTCAATGTCTTTGGTTGTCGTGCGTGACCCCTTTACTCCAAATGTGAGTTTGGTCGGAAAGCTATCGTCAACCTGCATCCATCAACAAAACATTTAAGCGATAACAATCAACATCATAATATCCAGTCATATGTCACATATGTAATATCAACAACATCCAAACCATAACAGTCCACTCCCTGACTCGATCCAGAGTCCAAGGAGATATCTTGATGCCATTGACATCCTCAAACGTACAGGGTCTTGCACACTCAAGAAAACTAGTCAATAACACATGTCGATATAAATGTAACAAGATAACATATCACTAGATCATCGACATCTCATAATCATAATCAAACAATCAATTATATAATGAACTGGATCACCTGCATGCAAGTGTTCTCAAAGAATAATTCCAATCAGGTGTGCGCAAGAGTGGGATGTTACATACACCCACTCTTGTTGTAAACTTTGTCTCAAAGTTTCACAGTATATAAGTGTCGAAATCAAATGTCTAACAATATCAATATGTATAGTTATCAAACAAAAATGGAAACTGCTGGCGCATATCATATGCGTCCTCCCAAGTCGTCGAGTGTGAACTATAATTGTCCCACTGGAACTTGACTTGATATACTGTTCGATGTCATAGTTTTCGAATGCAATGGTCTAGAATGTGGATTGGCTCCGCCGTGAGTGCGCCCTCATCTGAAACCTGCAAGGAACTCATGTCAATCACATGTGTAGGGTCACTAACATAACATCTCAAAACAAATACGTGGAAAACATCATGCATACGCCTCAAAGAATCACGCAAGGTTAGTCGATATGCCACATGCCCCTTCCTTTCCATAACCTCGAAAGGTCCCATGAACCTAGGAGATATTTTAGCCCCATTTCCAAACTTGATCTAACTCTCGTGCGATTTCACCTGAAAGAAGACTCGATCACCAACTACGTAACTATGGTCAACACGATGCGCATCGACATAACTCTTTTGTCAATCTTGGGCTTCCTTGATCCTTTGTCTTATTGTTTGGATTTGATCTTCCATCTCTTGGATTGATTCCGGTCCCATCAGGACCCTATCCTCAAGCCGACCCCAACTCAGAGGTGTCTGACATGGTTTCCCATAAAGAAACTCAAATGACGCCATCTTAATGGTGCTTTGATAATTGTTGTTATATGCAAATTCTACTAGTGGCAAGAATTCCTCCCAACCCTTCTATTGGTCCATCACGTACATACACAACATATCCTCCAAGATTTGGTTGGTTGGTTCGATCTGCTCATCTATCTCGGTGTGATATGTAGTACTAAAGTTAATTCGGGTTCCTAAGGCCTGTTGTAAACTATTCCAAAATCATCTCGTAAACACAGATCCTAGATCGAATATAATCCTCTTAGGCACACCATGCAACCTCACAAGCTCGCTGATGAAAACTCTAGCAATGTTAGGTGCCTGATACATCATACGCACAGGAATAAAATGAGCACTCTTCATCATAGTGTCGACTACCACAAAAATTGAGTCATGTCTCCTTGCCTTCAGTGGCAATCCAACAATGAAATCCATCAAAATGACCTACCATTTCGATTACGGAATGGCTTGTGGTTGTAGTAATCCTGTCAGATGTCTATGTTCATCCTTCAGCTGCTGACATTCTAGACATCTTGCCACGTAGTCGACTATGTCCTCCTTCATTCCTTTCCAGAAGAATAAGGGTTTAAGGTCTGCCCTCATCTTCGTGACTCCAGGAGGAGCCATGTACACTGCTCAATGAGCCTCATTTATGATCAAACTCCTCAACTCGTCATTGGGTGGTACATAAATCTGATTGTTAAATATCAATAATACGTCGATGTCCACAGTAAATCCCTCAAATTTTGGTACCATCATGGTGTTTTGTCCGATAAATTCCTTAACCTCTTTATACTAGTCATCGTCACGCTATAAAGTCAAAATATTTTCACGTAGATTCATCTAAAGAGGCATCACCAAAAATATGTGCAGACTTCGACTCAACGCATCAACCACTCTATTCAATGTTCCTTTTATGTAAGTAATCTTGAAATTGTACTCGCTAAGAAATTCTGACCAACACCTTTATCGCGTGTTCAAGTCGCTTTGCGTAAAAATGTGTTGTAGACCATAGTGGTCCATTTTTAGTTCAAATTTCCATCCAATTAAGTAGTGTCTCCAAACTCTCAAGGCATATACAATGGCTAACAACTCCAAATCATGTGTCACATAGGTCTCCTCATGCCTTTTCAACTTTCTCAAGATGTAAGCGATCACTCGACCGTCTTGCATCAAGACCCCACCTAATCCTTCCTTGGATGCGTCAGTGCATACCAAGAAGTCCTCTTCCATGTTAGGGACCTTTAGTATTGGTGTTGTCATCAACAACTCCTTGAGCCTCCAAAATGTTTCCATGCATTTCTTGGTCCAAACAAACTTCTTGTTCTTCTTCTGCAGTTTCATAATCGGATTTGATATCTTCGAAAAACCATCAACGAACCATCGATAATATCTCGCTAAACCCATGAAGCTACGCAATTATGGGACGTTCGTCGATGCAGACCATTCCATAACAGCTTTGACCTTTGTCGGATCCACAATGATACCTTTGTCAGAGATGGCATGACCTAATAAATGAATCTTCGATTGGTAAAATGAGCATTTTGATAGTTTCCCAAACAATTTGTTCTCTCGTAGACACTGTAGTACCATGTGCAAGTGCTTGTCATGGTCCTCCATCATCCGAGAGTAAATCAAAATATCAAATGAATACTTGGACGAACGTGTCCAAGAATTCACGAAACACCTCGTTCATCAAACTCATAAATAACCTTGGGGCATTCGTTAGTCCAAATGGTAAAATGATAAACTCATAATGTCCAAACCTCATCGTAAAGGTGGTCTTAGGGATGTCATCCTCCTTGATCCATAACTGGTGATACCTTGATCTCAAGTCGATCTTCAAAAAAATCGTCGTGCCTTTCATCTGATCAAACATATCATCAATCCTTGGCAACATATATTGATTCTTGATCGTTTCCGTGTTCAATTGATGGTAGTCAATGCAGAGTCTCCATGACCCACCCTTCTTTTGTATGCAAATAACAGGCGCATTGCACGATGACACACTTGGATGTATAAGTCCTAGGTCCAACAACTCCTTCAGTTGCATTTTCAGCTCCTATAACTCCAGAGTCGACATCCGATAAGGAGTTCTTACTATCGGTTTCGTTCCCGATTTTAGGTCGATGGTAAATTCCAATTCCCTCTCAAGCGAAAATCCTGGCGACTCCTCTGGGAAGACATCGACAAACTCTCATACTACTAGAAGGTTTTATAAGCCTTCTTCCACGCCCTTTCCATTTAACGCAAGGATCACATATATCTTGCATCCCTTGTGCATGCTCTTCATGCATCTTTGTCTCTCGTCATCAACCAATCTCAACCGTTTTGTCTTACAATTGAGTATCACCTCATGCGATTCCAACCAGTCCATATCGATCACAACGTCATGATACCCTAAGATCATGACATACATGTTGGCCCTTGTGACAATTTCTCCCATGTTAAGGTTACATCCCGTAACCTTTCCTCCAACCTCCTGTTTGGCTCCCGAATCCATTTCTACAAAATTAATCGCGTCTGGTTCAATTGCCTTTACCTTAATTATTTTTAGCACTGCACCAGAAATAAAACTCTTTGTAGCACCTGGATCTATCAAAATACTAAGGGGTTGGTCAACGATGGTACTTGATGTCTTGAGCACAGTGGACCGGTGCTCTGCCTGGCGGTTATTCACCACTGCATGAATCCAATGGGCCTTTCCAAATCTCCCACGGTAGTGGGTCCGACCGATCCAGCTGCTCTGGCCCTCTCAACTGGGCAGTCATGCTCGTGATGTGGCTCTCCACATGTTCAACACCCTGTCTTCAGTCCAATACTCCTGGTACCTGAAGTAGAAGCTGACAACCCACCATCCTGGAACCCTCGTCTATTCTGTTGAATAAGCCTAAACTGATACTACTATGGTCGACGTTGGTGCTGGTGCTATGGTCCTCTGTAAAGAGTCCATTGTTTAGGTGTTGGTCACTGAAGTGTAGTGGAGGTGGATTCTCTTGGAGTGCCACGATATCCTGGTAGATGTCTAGCTGGTGTCTGATGCTGCTGTGCACGATATGAATCTTGTCTCGTTGGTTTCAATGGAGTCCTGATCTGACTCCCACTAATGAGATCCTCCTCTACTATGAGGACCTTCTGGACAACATCACGCAAGGTTTGAGACATTAGAATCCTCACCTTTGCACAAATGTTGACATTAAGGTCGAACATGAACTTGTTGACCTTAAGTTTCTCGATATTGAGGTGCAAAGCATACCAAAGCATCTCCATGAAACGTGCCTCGTACTTGGGCACCATACAACCGCCCTGTCACAAGGCATTGAACTCGTTGATATGACGCTCAATGAATTCCTCAGACAGATAACTCTTCTAGAATAGTTTCTTGAACAGTTCCCATGACACGTCTTCGACGACCATGTTCAATTGCGACAGGAGCATCTTCCACTAGAGAAGAGTGCTCCCTTTTAGTTGAAATACCTCCATGCGGACCTTCATGTTAGAGGTATAGTCACGAAGAGAAAAACACATCACCATATTCTGCAACCATGCCTCAGCGGTTCAGCCATCTAGGGTACCAAAGAACTCGGGAAACTTGACATTCTTGAGTTCGCAGTGAATGCTACCAGTACTGGTCGGGCCGCGCGGTGGACCCTCAAGAGGTGTCGGTGCCTTGGTCTCATCTCTATCCAAATGACTAATCAGTGCCTCAAACATCCTCTGAAAGGACCACATCATCCCAACCACATCGTCCACAACTCTTTTTTCTTGCCCGACAACTTGTTTGTCTCTCTGGGGGTTAGACCCCTCGGGTGTGGATGCTACTAGGAGTGTCACGCCTCCTCCCCTAGCACCTTGTTGTCTGCTTCTATGACATCCTCTAACCATGATTACCTGCACGAATACAAATCAATTTAATTAGCGACATTTTATAGTCAAGCATCTAATCAATAGAAGTCATAGTGATCCCAAGTCGTGGGTCGAACCGACTCTGATACCATATGTATTGAACCCCATCGTTAGGACAACAAGCCTCACATAACCAATAATATTTTTATATTTTATGTAGGAAACAAAAATACACTCAAAACATCGCAACATGATGACGAACACAATGCACACAATTCACACAACATACAAACATAAAAAACTAGCATACTAGCACATCATGCAGCTGGAAGCAACATACAACATCCAATCAAATGAAGAATAAAAATGACTACCCGCTCATCCTACCCTGCAATTGGTTAGGACCTCCAGGACACATAAGCAACGCTCAAGCCTAAGTTTCCATCGATTTTGACCATTTAAGGTCTCAAGGTTGGTGATTGTTCTGAGAAATAAGGAGGTGTCTACATCTCACCCGACACAAGCAGACCAAGCCTACTAAGATACGGGCAATCATCATATCAACCCAACGCAACCATCATCAATGACACAAGTAACTAGAATCTTCACAGTGAGAGAGAAACAAACACAATAAAACATTACAGAGCAAGGTGAAAAACATCAATTCCAATAGTGACCTTCATCATCGGGAAGCACAAGACCCAATGATCCAGGTGGATATCAATGGCCACCCACCTTTTCCAAATGGCTCAAAACAACTTTATGGCAATTTCGACAATTTACTATTTTTAGCAGGTTTTAACTTCTGGGGCCATTTTGAGGGCCCAAATGAAGGTTTTTCGAGATCAAGGTTCTCAATGATATCCAAAGGAATTATTGAGCCCCCAAAATTAATCTCCTCGATGATACCTTTCCAATGAGCTATCACACACCTAAAACAAAGATCGTATGCAAAAGTTACGACCTCGGGAAGTTGATGTACTCACTTACCCAAACGGGGCCCACACGAATTTTGGCGCTTCATCTCCTAGGGTTAGGTTTTTGGATGTTTAGGACTTTTAACATTCACGTTTATTGTAAAAGTCCCTTCAGAGCCTCATTGTAATCATCTTCTTGCGAATGCGAGTAGCCATCACATCTCTTCACAGAGATAAGCTGCCACCATTCTAGCGAGTCTTTCACTCTGTAATTTTACAGTCTCTGTACATT
>CBVK0100099889.1:0-19985 GCA_900067695.1 Picea abies
GGTTTTGGCATTCATGAGTAATGTTAAAAAGGCCTATGGATCCTCATTGTAATCATTATTCTCAAACATATGCGCATAACAACCACATCTCTTCTCGGAGATAACTACCACCATTCATGCAAGTTGTTTCAGTTCTACAGTTTTACAGTTTCAGCCTATTTCATTCATTCAATAGAAGATATTGTTCATTGGATATCTGTGTTGTTTTCTGTATCTCTTTGTTTATTGTATTCAATATGTTAATCAGTTCGTTCTACTCCTAAATCCAGATGATGTGAACATTTCATCAATCGTTTTCCCTCAAAACCATCCCATTTTTTCTCATATTCTCAACAACAAGTCCCCAACTTCCAAAGTCTCTTACCAAACATAGTTCAGGGGGCTCTCTTCCTATTTACAACCATAGAAACCATGGCTTTCTAAATGTGCCTTCATGAACAACAAAAACAAAATACTAATGGGAGAATGGAATAATGATCCATGAACAATGGTGAATAATGAGGCTTCCCCCAAAAATATGTATAATACATACTTGATTGCATGAATAGTTCACCCTTCTAAGAAGCATGTGCAAATGTCAAAAGGACAACTCAAGTGAGATATGGATGGAAAAGCTTTCTAAAAAAGCATGGGATAAAAGGTAGTACCTTCAAAGGACAAGTGTCAAGTCAAATCACCCATGCATGCCCTTTCCTCTTCCCATCCTATGATATGATAGTCCCTTTGTTGCTTCCTCAAGCAATCCTTTTTGGTGGATATTATATTATTATGTATTTCCTTTTTATTTATGTTTTTACATAATCATGAGCACGTTATGGAAACATAACAACCACACCACAAACTTAGTCCACTACTGGGACCCATATGTATTGCTAGCTAGGTCTTACCCTTAACCTCCTAAGTAATGAAATTTACAACACATTTCACATTATTTGCAACATGGGTCATTATATTTCAACCTACTTGGAGTGAGTAACATCGCATAACCCCACCATTTATTATTTATACATGGTTTAATGTATTACGTTGTATGGTCAAATTCAAGATATTAGAGTGCCTAACAAAACAAGGAGGGTGACTTGAATTAAGGGGAATACTTCAAGTAATTAATGACCTCTATGTAAAATTTAACAATGAAAATTGCTATTCAATAATAATGAAAAGACACAATTTTTATAATAAAAAACTATAATTTTGTAAATTCTAACACTAAAAAAAATTAAATTCCTATTTTAATTGAAGCAACACCATATTGCAATAGGTAATTGAAGCAACACCATATTGAATCAACATCATTAAGTTCTATTATCTTGCTGCAATAGGTGGAGCTCATCAACTGTTTTATTTACTGTCATCTCCCTCTATTTTGTAAATAAAAGACTGAAGCCTCTGCACTACAATAGCATTGTTAAATCTCAAAGGAAGTTATACTCTGACAGGAAACTTAAAATATCTGGATTCAGCATTATCGATCACAACAAAAGGGCCACTGAATTTTATTATGGCTCATTCACAGAAAAGACAGTTCGCAGAATCCATTAAATATGAAATTATTTTGTCGATTCAATATTGCTATTTCTATCCAATTCAATATGGACGTATCTATCCTGGACTGCTTTATCATTCTGTCGATTCGATATTGTTATTTCTATCCATTCAATATTGACGTATCAATCCTGGATTGCTTTTGGTAAAGAGAGATATTCTGTTTCTATCCATTCAGTATTGACTTAGCTGTCTTGGACTGCTTTTGATAAAAAGAGAGGTTTTATATTTGAGAAGCTGTGAAGGTGCTTGGGATCATGCTGCTGTTTTTAAATTTGAAAATAAGTTATTATACTGTGAGTAGAAACTGAGTTTGTTCCTTGGTTTCGATATTATTGGATATTTAACATATTTAACATTAGCATAGTCGCAAAGTCGGTTGGTGAATACTCAGGTCTGGAATTTCAAATTTATCTTATCCATCAAGCGAAAATTTGATCACTGTTTTTTGTTTTTAAAGTTTCAAACACATTTACATTTATTAGTATCAATATAACCTTAACCTCTTAATGAAAAAAAATATAAAAATAAGATACATCTCTTAAAATAGAAATAGCATTTCAAACATACCCTTCAGAGGAGAAAACTATGGGCAACATCAAATTCCATTTTTTGTTTCATTTACTCTTTGGAAGGAATCTTTGTCAAGTCTGAACCTCTGTCAAGTCTTATAAGTTATACAATAGAGTTTAAGTAAGCTAAATATCTACTAGAAATTATGAAGGGTTCTAATTTTACATACCGATAAATGCTGACATGTAAATTTAGTATCTACTTGTCAAATATGTCTTTAAATGAAAAAAAACATCCTTTGAGACGTCAAATTCCAGCCCTGTGAACACCGATAGGTATCGGCTTTAAAACCAGGGACACACAGTTAAAACTAGTTCAAACCCAATCTAGGTATAGGAAAAAAAATAAAAGAACACTGGACAAGCAACCCTATGCTACAGTAAATAATATTATTATTATCAAGTTTATGTAAAAGTGACATTAAAAATTTCCATTATATTAATTTTTGTTAATCATTTAAATTTGACAATCATATAGCTTTATAATGATTTCTTAATATGATTAGTTAAATATGAAAAAGTAAACAGTTAACTGATACATTTGTTATGAACAATGAATCCTATCCATTGATTTGAGAGGACCACTAAATATAAGCTAACATCTTTTATTACTAGCCATCGAATTAAGTTTTTAAATTAAAAAATCATTAATTATACACATTGTGTACGCCTATCTACTTAATTAATTTAAGCATAATCTTAGAGAGAAAAGAATACTCCAATGGATTTTCCATCCTTCAAATTTATTTTTCCCAGGGATTTGTACTTAAAAAATTAGGTTTCTTCCCACACGATATAAAAATACATAAATTGAAAGCGTTTGGCCTTGCTTGTTTCAGTGCGTAATCTCTTTTCAGACTCGAATATTGTTAATCTCAACGACGTCATCAGAGATTCTTTCTGGATACATCGTTTTGATTTGTTATCGCCGGCTATGGCTCCTCATCATTGCGGCATTTTTCTCAAAATGAATTGGGATCGTCGGCGTCTGCATCTACAATATCTTTCATAACGCCCGTGACTGCACTGTGATATATATATATATATATATATATATAATTTTGCTTGCAGACAGAGTGACAGTTTTATTCTAGTCGGCGGGCCCGATGAAGGCTCACGGGCCGCTGCTTTCTGATAATAAAAAAAAAAAACTGTATATAACGAAGAACAAGACACCAGGAGGCGAAGAATGAGATAGAGGAGGCGAATTTCATGCAAAAGCTTCCGCTGCTTTCACGTGTCTCGGTCTGTATGTCTCCTCAAACACTATAAAGAGTCATGTCAGAGGATCATCATGTACTCTTCTCGGTTTTATCCCTACTCTTCGATTGTTTTACAAATCCTGGGGCGACACTTATCTTCACCCCAAATCAGCGTACGTTCCTTGTATCTACTGTCATCTGATTCCCGTGAGGGGAAATTGATAACCATGGATCCATTCCGATTTTGCATAATCAATGGTGGGAGCCAAAACTATGTAAATCTAGGTTGGGCTATGATGTAGATGTTTTGGAATTTGTGATTATCAAGATTTTACTTAATATAGCATATAGGTTTAATGGTTAAGAAAAGTTCATGATCAAGTCAGCCACCAATTAGTGTATGAGATAACAAGGATTTGATTACACTGTACAATACCCTATTTATCTTTGGATTTGAATCCTTGACTTACAAGGAGAAACACAGGTTTATTACTATGTAGATTTCTACAGTTACTCATAATGCTCTAGAATTTTTTTTTTTTGGATGTAAATTGTGTATGAGGTTTCGAAACATCCACCCATCATCTCAGACAAAAAAATCTGGTAGAAAAGAGTCTTCAGTCAATAGTTGTTGAGATTGGGAGATCAAAATGCCACTGTCTTTATGAATACCTCTGACTATAATTCTAAATTACTTACCTCCTCTCCTCCTCCACATACAAAACTCTTAACAAAAACCCTATTAACACCATCACTAGGTGACCAAAGCCATCAAATCCTCCTCCTTGGATCCTATCATCCAAAAGTGTCTCACCCCTCATAACCCTCAAACCCCAAGGATCTATGGAAAACCCAAAATTCATAAAAAAGATATTCCCCTAAGACCCATTGTGAGCGCCATAGGAGCCCCCACTCATGCCCTTTCTCGATTTCCCATTGTGAGCGCCATAGGAGCCCCCACTCATGCCCTTTCTCGATTTCTTATTGATAAACTTCAAATTTTCATAGGGAAAACTCCTCCTTTATCAAAGATTTTGTCGACTTCATTCATAAAACCACCAAATTTCTTGTCTCGGAAGCCCTAACCTTGATATCCAAACCGACAAACCATGAAACTCTGGACCTCGTCAATATTTGCCTCTCCTCGACCTTATTTACCTTCAAATGGGTTTGCTATGAACGGATCGAAGGCGCAACCATGGGGTCATCATTATCCCCAGTGGTTGCCAATATTTTCATGGAACATTTTGAATCTTTAGCCTTAAGCATCTTTCATCTCAAACCTAAATGTTGGTTTCATTTTGTAGATGACACTTTTGTCATCTGGCCTCATGGCCAGGACAACCTAATCTCCTTTTTCAATCATCTTAACATTCTTTCCCCTCACATCCATTTCACTATGGAAACCCAAAAATAAAAATCTATTCCCATCCTCGATGGCCTCGTCTCTCGTCTTCATGATGGCTCCATCTCCCACCAAGTCTATAGGAAGAAAACTCACATTGATAGATACCTCAATGTCACCTCCCACCATCATCCAACTCAAAAATTCGTTGTCCTAAAAACCTTGATTACTCGGCCCATCCGTAACTCTTTCCCTCAATTTCTCGCCAAGGAAAAGGCCCACCTAACCAAAACCCATTTGTCCAATGACTACTCTCTCTCTCAAATCACCGACACTTTCTGCTTAGCCAACAACCCTAAACCTAAAATGACCTTGCTCGCATCCCCTCTTCATGCTCTCATCTCTCTACCTTATATCCAGGGCACCACATATCATATCTCGAAGCTCTTAGCTAAGAAGAATATTAAAACTGTATTCAGACCTTACAAAACTCTAAAACAAATTTTCAAAACTGCTAAAAATAAATCCGACCCGATGCTTGGCCTAGGAGTTTACCAAATTTCCTACTCCTGTGGGAAATCTTACATAGCTCAAACTGGTAGAATCTTTAAAGCCCGACTTGAAGATCATCTAGTTTATGCCACTTATAACCGAATCTCCAAATCAACTATTTCCGAACACTCTCATAACTCTAAACACCTTATCTTCTTTGACCAAACTAAAATTCTAGCCTCTGCCCACTCCTCCCATCTCATTTGGGAAGCCCTTGAAATCAAAAAACATCCTAATAACTTTTACTCAGAAGATGGCTACAAGCTGAGCCAATCTTGGAAGCCCACCATACATCACCTTGACCATTAGGCATCCCCATTTTAGAGCTTGGTCCTTCTCTGCTTCATCCTTCCTACTCTCCTTTTCTCCTACTCCATTCGAAGCCCACCATACATCACCTTGACCATTAGGCATCCCCATTTTAGAGCTTGGTCCTTCTCTGCTTCATCCTTCCTACTCTCCTTTTCTCCTACTCCATTCCTCCCCCATCGTGACTTCATGGCTCTGCACTTCTCCACTTTCTGCTTCCTTTGATTTTATATAATTTTAATGCTTTTGAACTATTTTATTTTCTCACTTTAATTTATACAAAGTCTTTATATTATTTAATTTTATTTTATTAAATCTTTTTAATATCCTCCCTTAATCTAATTATCATTCTAATGGTTCCCCTCTTTGCATTTACTTAACTCAATGATTATTTCTAAGATTTTATATTTTAATGATTTCGACCTATTTTGTTTTCTCACTTTAATTTATGTAAAGTCTTTATATTATTTAATCTTTCAAATATACTCCCTTAATCTAATTATCATTCTAATTGTTTTCCTTTTTTCATTTATCTAATTCAACCACTATTTTTAATTTTGATTCTATTATTATTATTATTATTATTCCACTAATACCACCTATTTCAATATATTTCCTCATCTCCATTAATTAATATTTTTCATCTTCTAATCTCAATAGTTATTTTTCATTATTTAGTTAACATTTTTCTCTCAATTGTTACTTGCTCTTCTATTTTATAAATATGAAACTCAACACTCTTTTCTACCATACAACTTTTATGTCTTTGATGATGGGTGGAGTGTCCACTCGAAATGTTGGATGTTTCGAAACCTACCTCATACACAGTTTACATCGAGAAAATTTCTCCAACAAAACACATGTTCTTAATCATTAAACCCACTCAGATTGTACATATAAAACAAACATTCTTTATGTGTGAATAATAAATGGATATGTAAGATGAAGAAATAGAATTGGAACAGTTGTGATATTAAAGTTGTGAACAATGTTAACAAATATGAGGGAGGAAAAACGATAACAGTTGTTCCTCCCAATCACTTAAACCAAACCTAATTTACTTCAAAACCTAGTTATTTACAATCATTCTATTTCTAAAATCAATCTCTCCATAAAAGTAATTATCTCCATAAAAACAATTAAATAGATTACATCCTAACATAATCATGGTTATGTAACAAATTGTAAGTGGGAACTCAATTTCAAGGTCCCATTGTGATGATCCATAATTTAATAAAAAATATATTCTTAAAAAGCAAAGTTATATTTCGGTGCCTCTTTTTGCACTTCCATGGAGGATACCAACCTCCACTAGACTTCTAGTGCGCCATAGAAAACACCACACCCGTGAATAAAATATGCCATACTAAGATAATGGAATCTAACTAATTAGAGTAATTGTCATAATTGATTTCGTATTTGCTTTTTTAAAGTGTGAGGGCTAAGTTTTTGTGTTCGCTTCTCGTGAGGCTTACATTGGACTTTGATCATCCTTGCAGCAATATTAAATGGGATTCCTAGACATACTTTGAGAACTTTATGATGCATATATTTGGTTTATGTGAAAATGGAAATGGGTTTTCATACTGCTTTCCTTCTTCTTTTTTCATCATCATGTGGATATATTCTGTTGATGTCATTATGGTTATGGTTTTTATCAATTTTAATTTTTTTAATCATTTTGAAATTAGAAACAATTTTGTCAGATGTTTTGGATAAGTTTTTGGAGGTAAAAATGATATTGTTTTTAAAGGATTTATGATATGTATTTGGTTAGGATTGGTTACCTAAGGTGCATAAACCCTTGATTATGAGGATAACAGTTAGAATTGCAATTTATATTGCATTGGATATGGTTGACAAGCATGTCGTGACATTGAGTTGTGATAAGATGGAGTATTCTTTAGAAACAAAAACTCAATCAAATGAAACTAAATATGAATGTAGAAGCATTTTTAATGATGCAAAGGAACTATTAACATTATGTGGAGTTATGTAACCTAATAGATTAAGTATAAAACATAATAATACTTAAAATAAAGAGGCACCAAAATTATAAGAGTGAATACAATATGACTTAGATAAGGTTTAAATTTAAATATGGTTTATTACAAAGAATGGGATACAATACAATTGTACTAGGGCTCAAACAATGCAACACATTATGGCTCTAGTTATGAGAACAACAATGATGAAGATTGATCCTACTAAGGAGATCTATATAAAATTGTGCAGAATGTGTGATTGTTGAAGTAAATGATATAATTTGTGTGATGCATTACAATGAGTAGTGTACATATTTATATAGATTTCATTATGAAATCTTATTATCAATGAGAATATTTCCAAGTCAATGAGGGAAATAATAAACTCTTTGATATGCTTGAAATTTATCAACTATTAGGGTTTGGCATTGAATAATTCAACATTGATCACTAGACTTGGTAGGTGTGTTGACCTTGTCAACTATGACTCATGATATCCCTTTGAGGATGCTAAGAAATATAGGGTTGATTTGGCAGGCATGCATATTGTTCTATCAGAGATGCCACGTGGTTTCCTTATTAAAGAAGTACTAGTGACATGCTATAAATAAAAAATGGCTTATGTTTTGGAAAAGCGTGACAAGGAAAAAGTGTTTGTCACGATAGATCCTATTATGACTACTCATTTGGTTATTGATAAGATTTGATGTATATCTTGTACTACTAGATTTGGGTACAAATTTTGATAGTGTATCGATGCTAATGTTGTCACAAGATCGTCAAAAGTCAGAAAAAATTATCATTGGAATTTAAGAGTTGGAGTTTTGACAACAATTTAGTAGTGTTGATCTATCATCAGGGTTCTGATTCATTTAGAGTGCCACATGGAAAGCTTAATAGCTTCAGTTACCCTTATGGACGTCAAAATTCCAACACTCGGGATATGACTAACTAACATCTGAAGGTGCCATATGGTAGTTATTAGATGCTCCTCAAATGTTAATGGTCATCAAAATTCCAACTCTTGGGTGTTGATGAACTGGCTTTTGAAGGCACCACATGCCAACTATTAAATGCTCCTCAAATGTCATTGATCACTACAATTTATTTGGTTGATTCATGCTACCTAATAAGATGCAATACATGTATCATGCTTTCTCCAAGTTGAGTAGAACACACATTGACTACCCAAAAATAATAATTTAAAGTGGTATGGTTAGTGATTATTGACATATAAATTGTAATTCATTAGTGTTGAAACTTCCATTTAATGGTTCAATATAAGTATTTCAATGTTAATTACCTAGTAGACTAGTCGACACTATGGTTTGGGAAATCTCTTCCTCTTTCCTCCCATCATCCTCATTTATAGGCTCTACCATTGAAACGAGATAGATTTATAAGTATACCAAAACTAAACTAAATCATGATAACCATCATACAAAAAAATTTACAATTATAATACCATCATGGGGTTGGTCTCCACTACTACACTTATTACCACCAATGTTCTCCTACATAAAATAAATGAAGCCATTAATTTATAGGAAATTATCAACCATGAGCGTGTTTTAGAAATAATCAACATTCAAAATCCATAAATTTTATTTACCTCAACATTAAATATGGGACTTTGTGATTGCCTCCTACTTTCTTAATGTTCAACCATGCTTTAAAAATAAACTTGAACTTGATCTTGAGATCTTTCTAGATGGGTGTGGAGTTGTACTTACCCGCTACATTGCATGGCATTACAAATTTAAATTATCAGATGTAGTTAAATAAAAGTTGAAATATCTTAGTAATGAAACGGTTTAATTATTCGGTACTTACACTTCTATTTATTAATTTAAGGTAACCACCTTAGACAAGTTTATGTTGTCTAATCATGCCTAGGTGGCCTTTGAGGTAAATTTGAGCCTACCAAAAGTTTCAACTAAGATAGATATTGCACTTTTTATGTAGAATTAATAAAAATAGGATTTTCAATTAAATATATCATATTCCTTCCTGCATCTGGTGGCATCTTTCCTTTTGTTCTCATTTTCTTCTCTTTTGTTTCCTCCACTAGAGCCTTCCACTCCCTCTCAAGAATTATTGAAGGATGTTTATTCCTAGTGTTATTTTGCAGGTTAACCCTATATGTATTCTTCACATATTTCAAATAATTATCGACCAAAGAGATTACTTTAATTTGGTTGAATATATACGCTTACCAAGTGGTCTATCCATTCCTTGTTTAAATGACAAGGTTGACGAATGGAAGGCATGACAATATATAATTCCTTCTCATTCAACAACTTTCAAAATGTTAGGTAGCTAGAGAGGTAGTGGGGGGCTTGGAGGGCCCATAGTGATAATAGTAGAGGTCATTGAATGTAAGGTGGACTAGGTCCACTATAGTATTAAGTAAGGCCCAATATGGTAGTTAGATATAATAAATGAAGATGACTTCTTAGAAGGTTTTGCTTCGAGAAGGTTCCTCCTCTAGAATGTTCTTAGGTGGTTGGTAGCACTATATAAAGGGTTCAAGAAATGTAATGATGCATGAAGAGAAGTATTGTATTTTGAGCATGTATCTCATTAGGAGGATGCCCCTCGAAGAGGCAAGTGAACATGAGAGGATCCCATCCATAATAGGATCCATTGTATGGTGTTTCCCTACCTCAAGTGTTTTCTTATAATAAAGTGTGGTTTCTTCTATATTTCTTTGTGGATATATTTTTTTATTTTTTTATTCAGAACTTTGGTACTTAACAATTGGTATCATAGCACTTTCCTTGGCATGAAGTGTGGGAAATTTTGTTTTTCTATTTTTTCATATTATTCGAAGAAGAAAATGAGGGCCCCGACACTCCAGACAATTTATTTATTTATTGTACATAATATGGAGAAAATGGTTGTATATATGAATTTCTCTCGAAAAAAAAACAATTTAAAAAAAAATCATCTAAAACAGAGTCTGGGAAGTCAAGTTATCAACTTTCTAAAATCTACAATTTTTCAGGGTTTTCCATGGACGGTCGCGTAATTTTTATGATTTATGTAGCACTTCGGGACAAATTTTCCCCAAAAAAATTCATATCTGATTTCCTCTTTCAAAAATAGCTGATTTCAAAAATAAAACACCCAAATCAGAGTTCTGAAAGTGAAGATATTGTTGATTTAAAATTAGTCTTTTTGGGGGGGTTTTTGGGATGACGACGAGACTACAGAGTTCATAAATTTTCACAGAGTGCTCAGATTGCTACCATATCAGTGTCATTGGATAGATAATTTTGATATATTTCTTTTGGTACATTATATATGGTGTTTGCAATGGATATTATACTTCTCATGGAACTTCAATAGAAGTTTTCATCCCTCGAGACATGTCTTCAACAAGGTGTTCAAAATATTCAGACAATCACCCTTGGAATGCAAGAGAGATATATGATGCATGACATTAGGGATGAATATGGTCAAGAATTATATGCATGGTATAATTTTGAAGCCACTTGTGATGATTGGTATATGGATAGTTGTCATTTATGGGATGACAACCACTTCCATCTTTTATTTACACTTATCCATGGGACCCTGGTATATGATTGTACACCCTCATAACAAGCATTGAGGACAACACTTTCATAAGGGGGATGGAGTATTAGGTAGCTAGGGAGGTAGTGGGGGGCCCGGAGGGCCCATAGTGATAATAGTAGAGGAAATTCAATGTAAGGTAGACTAGGTCCACTATAGAATTAAATAAGGCCCACTAGGGTAGTTAGATATAATAAATGAAGAAGACTTCTTAGAAGGTTATGCTTCTAGAAGGTTCCTCCTCTAGAATGTTCTTAGGTGGTTGGTAGCACTATATAAAGGGGGTCAATCAACATAATGAGACATGAAGAGAAGTATTGTATTTGGAGCGTGTAGCTCAATAAGAGGATGCCCCTCGAAGAGGCAAGTGAACAGGAGAGGATCCCTTCCATAATAGTATCCATTGTATGGTGTTGCACTACCTCAAGGGTTTTCTTATAATAAAGTGTGGTTTCTTCTATATTTCTTTCTGGATCTATTATGATATTTTTGTATTCAAAACTTTGGTAGTTAACATTGTAAATACGAAATAGCCAAAGTATGGTAAGGGTGGCCCTAAATCTCAGGCCAAAGGAAAGAGAAAGGATGGCCAACCCCAGGATAACCAGCCCAAGCCACCAACAAAGAAGAGTAATAGGAAGTCCAAGACGGACATTGAAAAATGGTGCGAGTTCCTCAAAATCCCTTGGAATAATGCTAATGAACGTCGCTCCAAACATTCATTTTTGGCTGAGACGAAATGCCCAGGTTCAGATGATGACTCAAACTCTGATTTAGATCCATAAAAAGGAAGAAGAAACATTGATGTAGAACCTAGCCTCACCATCGCTACCACAAAAGTCCAACTAGAGGAACTGGAGGAATCTAAAGAAGGGGAGTGTATTTTCCACTCATAGATATGGGTGAAGGAAACCCCACACCATTTCATTGTTGACAATGGTAGCCAGAATAACTTGATCTCAACAGAGGTTGTAAAGAGGTTAAACTTGAAAACAACGCAACATCCTCAGCCATACACAATCGGTTGGCTTAGCCAACGATGGGACATCTGCATCATCCAACAATATCGCCTGCACTATGACATCAAACCCTTCAAAGACAAGGTATTGTGTGATGTTTCCCCGCTTGAATTTTATGATGTTTTGTTAGGATAACCATATATGTGGAAGCGTCGTGTTGTTTATGAATCTAGTCATTGTAGTGTCATTATTACTTTGGGAGATCAAATCTATGAGGTACAGGAGGCAGTCACAAATACTGTGGTCTATGTGATCTCTGTGAAGCAGTGCAGAAAGGTGGTTTCTCAGACCGAGAGATTTTTCCTTTGCATGGTTCAATCGAAAGGTTAATAGAAGGTCATTCAACCGCCAAGAGCTCTGCACAAGGTCTCTCTTCCCAACAACAACAGGTGGATGGAATAGTCGAGGAGGAGAAAGACATATTTTCCTCACCTATTGGCGTGATTGTGCACTATCAGGTAAATAACTCAATTGATCTGACACTCGGTGCTCCTCTGCATAACGACCTTGTATACAGATGTTCTATTATGGAGAATGAAGAAATCAAACGCCATATCCAAGAGCTAATTTTCAAGGGCCACATCAGACCAATCTCCTCACCTTACGGGAGCCCAATTGTTCTAGTACAGAAGAAGGATGAGACATGGAGCCTTGGTATTGATTACAGAGCCTTGAACAATATCACAGTCAAGAACCAGTACCCAATTCCCCTTATTGATGATCTTCTCGATCAGCTCAAGGGAGCCAATTTTTTCAGTAAGATTGATCTAAAGTCAGGTTACCACCAGGTGTCGATTGAGAAAACTGATATGTGGAAGACATCCTTCAAGGCCAAAGAAGGCATCTTTGAGTGGTTAGTAATTCCTTTTGGCTTGAATAATGCCCCAACCAAATTCATCTGGATGATGGATGATATATTACGTCCATTCACAAACTCCTTTGTGGTTGTATATTTGGATGACATCCACATCTTCAACAAAAATTGGGAGGAACATTTGGAGCATATTCAACAGGTATTGGGAACCCTACAATAGCACAATTTATATGCCAATTTGGAGAAGTGTTCCTTCGGTATGAAGAGAATCCAATATTTGGGATACATCATGGATGAGCAGGGTGTAGATGTGGATCTATCCAAGATTCAAGTCATCCGCAATTGGTTGGCCCCAAAAAACATGACTGAGATCTGAAACTTCTTGGGCCTTGCTAATTTCTATCTACGGTTTGTGTTGGGGTTCTCTCATATCGCTTGGGCCCTAAGCCAGGTGACCAAGGGTGTCGTGAAGGCCAATTTTGTGTGGTCCATGCCCCAACAGAAAGAATTCGAGGATCTGAAATCCTACCTCTACTCATCACTGGTCCTCATTCTTCCAGACCTGTAACGACCATTTGAGATTGAGATAGATGCTTCAAATTATGTTATCAGTACATTCCTCACTCAGCATGGGCATCTGATATCCTATCACATTAAAACTCTATCTGATGTTATTCGAATATACCCCACCTATGATAAAGAGATGTACTCCATTGTGAAAGCATGTCGACAGTGGAAGATTACATTATGGGGAAGGAAATGATCATCCAAACTAATCATAGGCCTCTGCAATTCACGCAGACACAAGGAAATTTACAAAATAACCACCATCAGAAGTGGTCCACGTACATGCAACAATTCCACTTAAATATAAAGTACAAGAAGGGTAGCACTAACCATGTCGCAGATTGCCTCAGTCGACCCATGGTGGTAGTGCCAACCATAGTTCTTAACTCCAGTGGAAATGAGACGTCTGTATGGCCACACTTATACAATAATGACTTTGACTTTTCTACTTCCTACCAGACATTGAGCACAGGAAAAAAAGTTCCCAACTTTCATCTCCAGGATGGATTATTATGCCATCTAAACCATCTCTGTGTTCCTTCAAGCGAACGTGCAAAGTTGATCTGGGAAGCTCATTACAGTCGGGTCTCGTAACATTTTGGTGTAGAAAATACATTGGAAATACTGCATAAGCATTTTATTTTTCGAAGCTTCGACAAGATGTTCACAAGTACATCATATCCTACACCGCCTGTGCCATTTCCAAGCCCTTCATCAAGAAACAGGGGTTGTACACCCCTCTGCCTACTCTAGATATGCCTTGGGAGTCCATCTCCATGGACTACATGTATGGTCTACCTTCAAACAAGTATGGGAATGACTATGTCTTTGTGGTCATTGATCAATTCTCTAAGATGGAAATTTTGGCACCCTACAAGAAGCGCATCATAGCCGAGGCCACCACCAAGATCTTCTTCACACATATTTGGATTCATTTTGGGATACCACAAACTATTTTCTTCGATCAAGACAATAGGTTCCTGAGCACATTTTGGTCCAACCTATGGTCAATGATGGACACCAAGATGACCAAATCGACTACCTTCCACCCCTATGGTCAATGATGGACACCAAGATGACCAAATCGACTACCTTCCACCCATAGACGGATGGAAAAACAAAGGTAGTCAATAAGATGATTTTCCATATCCTGCGAATGTATAATTCCAAACATCCATGCACATGGGATGAAATCCTTCCTTATGTTTAACATAACTACAACAAATCTCTCCATGGCTCTATTGGCCACAAACATTTTCAGGTGTGCTTGGGGTTCCAACCATTGGCCCCCATTGACGTAGCTCTTCCCATTGCATTTTCATGGGAAGAGTCCTCCCATGCTCAAACAAAGATTGATCGAGAAGCCAAATTTGTTGAGCGCATCCATCACATCCAACAACAAGTTCATGAGATTGT
This sequence comes from Picea abies, assembly GCA_900067695.1. Classification (NCBI taxonomy): domain Eukaryota; kingdom Viridiplantae; phylum Streptophyta; class Pinopsida; order Pinales; family Pinaceae; genus Picea; species Picea abies. The sequence goes on from CBVK0100099889.1 coordinate 14,906, forward strand.
GCAGAAAGCCAATGCCAAGTACAAGAAGTGCCACGATCAACATCGGGTACCGCATAAATTTCATGTGGGAGATAAGGTCTAGTTGCATCTGCAAAAAGAGAGCCTCACAGGACCCCATCGGAATTTGTGCCCACCCTGATACGAGCCTTACACCATCACCAAGGTTGTGTGTTGAAATATTCCAAATCCCTCAGATCCGGATAACACTGCTAAGCTAGTGATATGGCTACAGATATGATACTCTAGGGGTTTCTAGATGCATTTAAAAAAGGTTTATGGATTCATTTTTCTATCTTTAATTGTTTTATATCATGCATGCAATTATATTTGGAACCAAAACAAACTCAGCGACTTCATTAAGGAAGATAACAGTGATTACGAAAATCGAATAAATGTCTTCAGTTAGATCTAAACATGAAGCGATCTTAACTAGAATACAAAATATGAGACAGAGAAATACCAATAATAACATTGGATGTATGGATCTGATGCATGTGTTATAGATATACTGCATGTAAGGAGAAATGTGTTGCATGCAACTACAAATATACCGGAAAAATGATGTTGCAACTGGGAAAATGCACCCTGGTGGATATGCTTGTCAGATCGGCCTAAAAATTATCTCAAATTAATTACCCTACTCCCTAACCAACTCTCCCCATCTTTGATATATTAATATATTTCCTCTGTTTCCATGTCGGAACCCCAAATGGACTCCTCAAACCCCCACACACTACCTCATCTAAATGGTGCATTTTGGGTGTTTTCCCCGACAAAAATTTGTGGGATCTGTCTCATTGAATGCTCCCTTTCCTACTTTCAATTAGGTTGGAAGGTATCTGTCTCCCTTGATTTGGTTGGGCCTAATGAGCCCTGGATGCTGGAAAACCCTCCTCAAACTCCCACACTGCACTAGAATAATTACGCACTAGTCTGCATTGGGTCTCTTTGTTTTTGTAGATGGAAACTAAAGCTGGATGAAGAACTTGTATGGTCCATCCAATGGATAGGGTGTGTCTCTCAACACCAAAACCAATCTATGGTGGAGGTTTCATCCAAAAACCCACAAAACAACTCAGGTTGACTTCCTCTCCTCTTGATCATGTTTCTCAAATCAATAATCATTAATAATGAGGAATTAGGTTGAATTCACCCCCTTTATACCTCCTCCATCTAATTCTTCATTGACATACATAGCTTAAGTGGATTTTACCTAAATTTTGATTTATTATTTATTTAATTCGCTTATACCCCCTTTTAAGTCTAATTAGACATTCACTTTGTCACTTAATCACTTTTCCCTTTTAATGTCAATTTTTTGTTAAACTTTGATGATTTGACATTCATTAGAGAAATTGTTCCCCTATGTGCCTGACTATAGTCTACGAGAACTGGTATATTACTAAGTTTCTCCCTGTTGGGGTCATCATTGGAAAAGGGAAATCACATGGGTGAGAATGATTTTGAATATAGTATTCCTCCTTTCCTTGGCTTGCACCCGATATTTAATGTGGAACTTCTTTGACCATATTTTCCACCTCTCTTGGACACTTCAGATGTGGCTGGGAAGTTGGCCCCTATATAACTCAATCCTTCCTGGAATGAACATGTGACAGTTGATCAAATCATGGACATCAAGACAACAAACACCCACCAACAGACTATGAAACGTTATCGGGTTGTCAAATCAAGCGAGTTTATTCATCATGGCAAGTGGCTCACCAGAAGTGAGTTTCAACAAAAGTTTCATCATATAATGCAGGCACTTGATGCAATGGAGACCATTTCTTACTAAGGGGGGAGGAATGATCTAGGTGGATATCGATGGCCACCCACCTATTCCACCGACTCAAATACCAATTTCCATTTTGGCATTTTTTTCGTAGTTTTTCGGATCCTAAACATCTAGGGTCATTTTGAGTCCCTAAACAATGTTTTTTGGGCACACCACAATCACATTATAGGGTTTAGTCAAAGTGTGATGGAAACATGTGTAGTCCTGGGATATTTCTTTCCAGCAAGCTATCATGCGCCTAAAACAGAGATCGTATGAAAAATTTACGACCCTGTGAAGTTGATGTACCAACTTACCCCATAGGGGCCCACATAATTTTTGGTGCTTCATCTCCTAGGATTAGGTTTTTGGATGTTTAGGGTTTTCTCATTTATGCTTTATGCTAAAAAAAATTTGGAGCCTCATTGTAACCAACTTCTTTCAAATGAGCATAGCCGACACATCTCTTCTCAAAGGTAAGCTACCACCATTCTAGATAGCTTGTGTGCTTTTTCATTTTACAATCTTTTGTATTTCAAACAATCATTAATAGAATCTGAGATTTAATGTATTATTGTGTTCCTTTCCATATCTCCATGTAATTATTTTTTATATCTCTTCCTTCATATCATTCCTAAAATAATCTAGATCAGTAAAAGAAATGATATAAGAGTAAAGAAAGAAAATGGCATAAAGAATAAGATCCATGTGAAATAAGAGATGCTCCATATAAGAAGTAGAAGAACGAGGTTAAGAAAAATCAAAATGGAAAATGAAGGAAGAATAAAGGTAGCATGTAGGGAAAACAAAAGTGGAAGAAAGATAAAATAAAGAAGATGGGAACAAAAGAGATAAAAAGAATAAAACATGGATATGAAGAGTGGAAGAAAACATGAGAAAGGTAGAGAAAACAATCGAGTAAGACATCAGAGAAGAAAACATAAAAGGAAGGTTTAGCAAGATATGAGAGAAGAAAAAGTAAAAGGAAGGTTGATAAAGAGGATTGATGAAGAAAATAGAATAAGAGGAAAATGTAGATAATTTAATGGGTGAATAATAGTACATGGATGGACTAAATGAAAATTAAATGAAACTAAGAATTCAACAACCCAAGATGCTACATATCTTTGATGGAAATAATGGATATTAACCACATACATGATGATCAATCTAGACCCAAGCCTAAAGGTTTCTACATCCCCTCGGATCCTTCTCCAGTGGAATCCTCATTCACCAGTTCCTTCTTCTTGTTACCAAGCTTCCTACAAAAGAAATTAGTATGATGGGTGGCTCTTATTGCACCATGAAAATTCTTCTAATTATAACTCATGCATCTATATGACCAAATTTAAATGAAAAACATTGTGTATGAGATCTTCCAGATAATTTAATCGAAAATCATATATGTAGATATAGATAGCATGTTCCATCTAAAACCAATACAAGAATTACTACTATGTGCTTGACATATCCCCGAAAATGGCGCCAAAATGACAGGATAACTAATTACCTGAGTAATCAAATAATATGTGCATTAATTTATCAACCTATGGTTCAAATGCTTGTGAGATGTCGTGCATTGTATTTGCACACTAAACTTCCTAACTTGCACTAGTTTATTTAATAAGCTTCTAAGAAAATGAAATTGCATCACTAATCTATGAATTGAAATGACATTGCAGATAGGAAACACACCACACTTCATAAATCAAAATCTAACCCAATCACTCTTGGAAATGATCATGTACTTGAACACCGATCATGCTACTGGGACCCTATTGTCACCAGGAAGTCTTTTAGCATGATTTAGGCACTCTCTTTTTCCATGAAACCCCAATCCTATTATTGGAAAGCTATGATATAAACTAACCTATGAATTGGAAATTACATTGCAATAAATTAAAAAACTATAAAGGAAATCAAACTATAGAAATAAATGACCACATACAAAAAAGGAAATAAAATGCTACAATGATATATTGGAGTGAGCTATGCCTCCCAAGAATAGGGCCTCGAATTAAAGTTTAACAACATTAAATCAAATCAAACCACACTACTGAGAAAATATAAAATTACAATCTACATTGAAACAAGATCTCATGAAATTGTGGTTTGTTCCATCATAATTTGGATTGTTTCTCTAAGAGTCCTCTTCCATAGAATGGAGATAGCACTCTCTTTTATACACAAACTTTCTTGAAACAAAAATAACAAATATTAAATGTAGATCCACAAAATGGAGATAGCACTCTCTTTTATACACAAACTTTCTTGAAACAAAAATAACAAATATTAAATGTAGATCCACAATACTGTCAAGTGGTTACAACAATTTGGTAATAATTAGCAACTCAAAATCAACTCATAAATGGTTCCAAGATCCTTTCTTATTAACTCGTAACAAAAATCATGAATAGTTCCAAGATGGTTGATGATGCTCCTAGATCCATGGCATAGTTGATTGATGACGAATGTTTTGGAAATTTTAATTATTGACCGAACGGATTTGGAGCAAGAGCAGATTATTATAGATATGGTACATGGTTGATATCTCTCAAAATATGATCTAGGTAGTTGAGAATTTTTTGTGGACATATTTATTTCAACCTGATGATGCCTCGTACCAAAAAACTTAAAGACCCAGTTCATGGATCTTCTGATGTAGGATCTGTAGCAAGTGGCAATTCATCATGCATCAATCATCAAACTAATCTATTTTTCAAAGATAAATGCAAATAATTTATTTTTCTAATGTTTAATCAATAATTCAATGAAATACTAAAGAAATGCAAATGGAAGACACCTTGAGGCTAAATCATGCATGTGAGCATCAAAATGGACTAATACAGGGTTATGGGTAAGAGAAAAGGAATCAAAAATAAGGAAAAGACAATGTCAAAAGATGGTAATTTTGTTTCTTGTCACACACGTTCCTAGGAACACGAACACACTCTAGGAATGTGTGCATGTTCCTCTACATAAAGGAAAAAAATAGGGGTGTAGTCAGTATATTTCACCAATATATCGATCGTGCCATGTGTTCTCAAGCAATTTTGTGTAAATTTCTACCACAATTTTGCTAATGTGGCATCCATACTCTCCTATCATCATCTCCAATCAATTCCATGTATGTATTTTTATGCAATTTTTTTTATTTCCTAATTTGCTTAAATGTTTAAAAAATAAAACTAAATTACATTTTCTATTACTAAATTGCAACAAACTTAATTAACATGGAGCCTGGAAAAAACCCAAACCTGACACCACCAGAGGAAGGCACACCAAACCCCAACCCACAACCAAAAA